>PVLC010026576.1:0-22589 GCA_004027655.1 Graphiurus murinus | reverse complement strand
GGGGAAGGCAGGGAAGGGGGCCGCGGGGTGCTGAGGAAGGGCACCTGCCGCGAGGCAGCGTCCTCCTCGGAGCCGCAGCGTCGACTCAGCCACTTCCAAGATCGATGCGCGGCAGGAGGCAGGGCCATTTCCTCCGCGGGCGCGGGCGGGGCGGCGGGGCCATTAGTGACTCTGCGACCCTCTCACCGCCGCGTCCCCGCCCCCGCGCTCGCTGCGGGCGCCGCACTGTCCATCACCGCCCGCCGAGTCCGGGCGGGAAGCCTCCGCCTCCTCGAGCCCGCGTCACCTCCAACGCGCGCGGGGCGTCCCGGGGCTGTCGCGTCTCGGCGCTGCCCACACGGAGCGCGGCGTCCCCAGACAGAAGCCAGGGCTCCCTCTGCTGGCCGCTCCCCAACGCTTCCGCGGCGATCGGACTCCTCTGCTCGGCGGTTAGGAGCTCGTACCAGCTAAGGAAGAGTTGAGGGGTTTTCTCATTGGATGCCTCTGAGGTCTTGGAGGCAAGAGTCACACAGGACAGGGAGGCAAGAGTCACACAGGGCAAGGCTTGAAAGAGCAGAAATGCATTGAGGAGGAAGGATGGTGAGGCTCGGAAAGGAGGAAAGCTGAGACACGGCATGGCACTCTTCAATTTTACTCATCCGCAGGGCAAATACAACCTTGGCGTGCTTTCCTGCAGTTCCCTGGATTTCAGCAGGGAATGAAAGTGTGGTTTGGTTTTTGTTTTTGTTTTTGTTTGTTTGTTTGTTTTTGGTACTGGGGATTGAACTCAGGGGCATTCTACCTTTGACCTATATCCCAAACCTCTTTTTTGTTTTGTTTGAAACAGGGTCTCGCTAAGTTGCTGAACCTGTCCTCCAACCTGTGATCCTCAGGTCTCAGCTTCCCAAATACTGGGGTGATAAGTGTGCTCCACCACGCTGGACTTGTTTTCTTAAACATAGTAAACATGTAACATCCATCTTCAGAGAGGTTTTGGTCTGAAACCAGGAATGCATGATGGAGTCAAGGAATAAAAGTTAATTTAAGGCATCATAGAACATATCTGAGTAGCTTTAAACATATTCATTTAGTGGGTTTGATGGAAACAGAAACGATTAATACATACCTCTGAGAAAGCTTATAAGTCTAAATGACAACCCTAATCTAGCTGACTTAGTTCACACTGCCATACAAAATGCCCTAGACGAGCCGGGCGTGGTGGCGCATGCTTGTAATCCCAGCATTTGGGAGGCTGAGACCGGAGGATCTGGGTTCGCAGCCAGCCTCAGCTACCTAGCGAGGCACTCTGCAACTTAGCAAGACCCGGTTTCAAAATAAAGAATAAAAAATAGGGCTGGGGGTATAGCTCGGAGGTAGAATGCCCCTGAGTTCAATCCCCGGTACCAAAAAAAAAAAAAAAAAAAAAAAAAATGCCCTAGACTTGGCAACTTCTAAACACAGGTCTTTATTTCTGACAGTTCTGGAGGCTGGCAAGTCCAAGGCTAAGGTGCCGGCAATGTCGTGAGTGAGTAACTGCTTTCTGACTCAGACACAGCACCTTCTAACTGGGTTCTTGCCTCCTGCAAAGGCGGAGGGTGCTTTCTTGGGTCTCTTCCAGAAGGGCACTGATCTCATTGGCAGGCTTTGTCTTTATGACATAATAGTCACCTTCCCAAGGCTCCACCTCCTAACACCTTGGTGATGAGGTTTTATCATGAACATGGATGGAGCCCCTTCAGACCACAGTATATTATTTCCTTAACGAAATATAAGCACGTGGAAGATGCCTGGGATTTTCAACCATCTAAGTCAAGCAGTTGGCCTTTGGTGACCTGGTCCACTTACTTTGCAAGTGGACTTCCTCTGTGCTTTCCATTGGGATCTCAGAGAAGGCAATTCAGCAGCGAGCATCCAGGTGTTTCTGAACAGCACAGCAAAAGGAGAATGAGAGAACACGTATCACTCACTTCGAGATGGGCATGTGGCGCATGCCTGTCATCCCTGTCCTTGTGAGCCTAAGACAGGAGGGTTGAAGGTTCCAGGCCAGCCTCTGCCTTTAGCAACACCCTCTGCAACCTCATGAGACTCTGTTTCAAAATTTTATAAGGTGGGTCTGGAGGTGTAGCTCAGAGGTAGAATGCCCCTGAGTTTGGTCCCCAGTATAAAAACAAAATTACTTTGCAAAGTACATTGACATATGTATATCTATTTTAGATCAAACAGTAAAGTTAAGATGTGTTCCTCTGGGCTTGAGGTTCCCAACTCTGGGAAAACCTACCTTGAAAAGCTAGAGCAGGAGGTGGGTTCCTGAGAGGCCCAAGACTAAGCCTGCATCAGTGGAAATCTCTTCATCAGCACCTGGCAATGTGGAGACTGACCTCCACCGTCATCAAGAAGGGCCAGCTTGGGTGGTCCAGGCCTTCTTTCCATCACTCAGCTGTCAGAGCAACAGCTACACTTCTACCTGAAGGGAGTCATACCTCATGTGAATGAATGACACGCCTGAGGTCAAGGGCCCACTCAAGAGAAAGGGAGTGCCTAGGCCCTAGGGTTGACGTGCATCTAAGGAGCAGAGATTCCCAAGCAGCACAGATAGGGACTGATAGTAAATCTGCACAATTTTGGTGAAAAACAGCACACACCAGGCTTTAGTCCTTGTGCTCAGCATTTTAATTCAAATCATCAAGTGCTTACTCCAGCTTGCTAATTTGAGAGACATGGAATAATTGGAAGATAAAAATTAAGAAGGTAGCTTGCTCCCCATATTTTGATGAAAGGATAACTTATTATTTAATTGAGGCTAACATCAAAGATAGCCAGCAATGTTCCATTATTGTTTGGCAAATACTAAACACTTATTGTGGTCAAACATTCTTAGAAGCAGCAATGGAAGTCCTGACATCTCTGTTGACATGAAGATATAATGGAACTATACTCTATGATCCTGCTTCTTAAAGTGTGGTTCCCCGACCAGTAGCAGCATCACCCAGGAACTTACAAGGAATGTGAATTCTCTGAGCTCTCTCTAGACCTACCTACTGAGAAACCTTGTAGAAAGGACCCATCAACCTGTGCTGTAATGAGCCCTCCAGGTACCCTAAAGTTTGAGACTCATTGTCCCACATCTATCACCCTATAGTGTCAGATGTTTAGTTTTAACAGTCAGAGTAGACCCAAAATTAAGGTATTTTACAAAAGGTTTGGAATATGGAAAATAAGATTTGATAAATTGAAATAATTACTCCCAACTCCTACACAGTGCAAGATATGTCAGCAGAGACACTATGAGGAGAGACAGATGTGATGAAATGGGAAGGGAACAGGTTTACTGTAACCTGGGCAGAGGTTTCTAATGATGTACCATAAAGTTCTGCTTTCAGCCAAGGCTTGTATTTCATTATTGATAAAAAAAAAACCCAGTTCCACACCAAAAAGAAAAAAAAATTTACTAACCAAATGTTTGCCAAATTTAAATTCACAAATTTAATTAGTTGGCAGAGGTACCAAATGTTTGGTTGATAGCTCTAAGAAAGTAACAACAGAATTGGGACAATAGTTTAAAGCTGTGTCATTCATTTAGGATAATATACTGTAGTCAGACCAAGCAACAATCAGCACCAGGGCTAATTAACTGAAGATCAGAGGGATTCAGCCACAAGCCAAGAATGCCACCAGAAACTGGAAGAGGCAAGGAATGAATTCACCCTACGGTCTCTGGAAGAGCACAGCCCGGGTGACACCTTGTCTTGGGCCCAGTGTATTAACTTTCTATTACTACAACGAATCCCTGACATAATTAACTTAAAAAGAGAAAGAGTTTATTTTAGCTTATAATTTTGGAGGTTCTGGTCCATGACCAATTGGTGCCATTGCCACAGGTCTGTGGTGAGATGGCACATCATGGTGGGAGCATGTGGCAGAGCAAGCTGCTTCCCTCATGGCAGCCAGGAAGCAAAGAGAAACAGGAAAGACTGAATTTGCACTGTCCCAACAGCCTAAAGACCTCTCACTAGGCCCCACCCCTTAAAGGTTCCACCACCTCCTGATAGCAGCAAGCTGAAGCCTTTGGGGATTCATTCTAGATCCAGCCCATAGAACCCAGCAGTGTTAATTTTGGAATTCTGGTCTCCAAAACTGTGAGAACACAAATTTCTGTCATTTTAAGCCACCAAGATTCTGGCAAATTGTTGAAACAGCTCCATAACACTCAAGCAAGAAGAGAGAAGAGAATCCTGTTCCATTCTTCACTAGGAACTGCTGTGTTTGGTTCTGAGTGCCACACTCTGGGACATGCATTTACCAAGAGAGGCATTAAAAGTTTTCTGAATGATCCCAAGAGGAAAAATTAGCAGTAGTTGTTGTAAGTGCAGGATGACAAGTCTTGAGAACTATCTGTGCAAAGGGAGGATGAATGACCAAAGAAGGTGGTGACTCTGCGGTGACTGAAGGTAAGCAATCCGACCGAGCAGCCATTGGTTAGGAACGGGAATGTTGGAAAGGGAGTTCAAGCCCCAGAGGCAGGTGGATTAGAGGCTGTGTAAGGTCTGAACCCTGAGATCCTGAACCAGTGGAGGTTAACAGTTCTTTTCTCTCTCTGGAGCCACGGCAGACAGGAAGAAAAAAAGGTGCAAAGTGTGTGAGTCTCAGAGTGCAATGATTAAACCCAGGCACGGATGTGGCTTTGGAGATGCAGAGGAAGGAAGGCATTTTTAAAAAGGTTTAGGAGGCTTAAGTAATCAGTCTTTGGCAGCTGCTCGAATTTGGAGAGAGAGGAGTATTTATTAGATGCCTGCTGAGAGCATCGACCCAGGAGCCAGGGGCAAAATAAATACAAGATGGACAGCTCTCCCCTGGGGGAGAGCAGAGTACATATGCAATAATTAGAAAAGAAGGTTTGAGTAACAACTTTTTAAAAATATGGGGAGAAGGGTAAAAACCCATCGAAGTTTTGTGTTTTGTGTTTGAGAGAGTAAGCTGTGAAAGATGGCCAGTGGTAACTGAGAGAAGAGGAGCTAAGTTGCAGAGGCCGTTCTTGAACCTGTGAACCTCCTGTCTCACCCTCCCAAGTACTGAGATTATAGGCACGCACCACCACACCCAGCAGGGGTTGAGCATTCTGTGTTGAAGCAATGTAATAAGCCCCAGAAATATTTACATGAAAAAACAAGAGAGAAATATTTAGATCTGGGTGGACAGTGACCCAGACTGAGACTGTGCTTAAAGCCCAAACTGCAGGTCCCACAGTAAAGAAGTGAGGAATGTCTAGTCATTGTTGTGCCCAATTTGCATGTGGTGGCCCTCTCCAGAGAGGTTCCTGGCAGCCTAGAGCTGGAGAAGCACTTCTTAGTTTTGTAAGGACAAGTGCCAAGCTTAAAGCAAAAGCTTAATTGATTTGAATTCATCCCAACAAAAGGTTTTATCCAAAGAAAGATAAGACTGTCAGATGACAGGTTGAAAGAAGACATTTGTGATGCTGAAACTGAACATTCAAGGACCCTGCAAATCAGCAAAAGGGATAGGGCCTGGGGTGCTGCTTAGTGGCTCCAGGTTCCAGCCACAGCACTGCAACAAGGATGAACTACCTAAAGGGATTAGAAACCTTCTCTCCTCAAATGAACAAAGGATCACAAGAGGCACTTCACAGGAGAGGCAGCCCTGTGGAACAGTAGGCTTATGAAGAGACCTCCAAACTCCTTAGTAATTCCAGTAACATGAATTAAATAACAGTATCATGCACACACATCCAATTTGCCAAACCTGGAAGCTGCTAAATTCTGTTCGTGGACCTGGGGCTACAGGGATTCTTAGACCTTGCAGGGGAGTTGTGGACTAGTACAACCTTTTTGGAGAGCAGAACTTTGTCAAATGTCCCTGTCTTCTATGACCTAGAAATGCCACCCCTGGGTTCCAAAGAAATCCTCCTGCATGTGCCAATGGACCAGGAAGAAGCTCACCCCAGGTCTGTTATGTAACCAGGCATGGGGGCTAGATGTCTAGTCATCAGGGATGGGAGGGCACAAGTGAAGGGGAACACCCTAAAATACTCTGCCATAATCAGAAAGAATAGACTCCGTGTACATGTGGCTATATAAATACAACTTTTAAAATATAATACTAAGTCAAAAACCAAGAAGCTGGGTTGTGGTGTAGCTCAGTAGTAGAGTGCTTGGCTAGCATGCAGGAGGCTCTGGGTTCCATCCTCAGCACTATAAAAGAAAATAAGTAAGAAAGAAGACATGATCTATGAGGCATTTGTATACATTTAATCTTATGTGCACATTAAACCCTAAATTTTTGATAGGGCACAACTGATAAGAACATACATCAAACACATTAAAATGGCTGTCTATGAGGGCCTAGGGAAAGTGAGTGGAGAATGGAGGTCAAAAAATGAATGGCTGCATGAATAAATGAGAGGATGAAAGCAAGTGATGGGGCTCTGCAGGAATTGATGACAGAGTGCACCCTGAATGGAAGAGAATGATTAACTCAACATTCTGCTTCTGAGAGCAAAATAAACAAGAGTCTTAAGCTCTGCATCAATTACCAAGGCAATTCTAGACCTGAATATTAAGCAGGTGGCTTACGAGCAATAGTAAAGAAAGCAATTCCACGAGGAGCCTATGATGGCTTCTAAAGTTACAGTCATACACAAAATTAAAAAAAAAAAAATGTGTAGAGCTTCCAAACCAGTAGATCAAAAGATGCCATTAAAACAAGCACTTCATTTTTCTTGCAATGTATTGGCATGATCCTTGTGAGAAGAGCAAAGAAATGTGGGCAGAGTAAGTATAGGACATGCTGTCTGAGCTAATTCAGCAACTGAAGCCAACAAAGCTTGGTTCGTTGGTTTAATTTGCCTAAAGCTGAGATTCTTAAGAGTTTTCAGGCTTGTCCTCTTTGAGAATCTTATAAAAAATTTTGGCCCCTCTTTCCAGAAAATATGCATAGGCATATACAGAATTATATGTACAATATCTAGGGTGGTGAGATGCCCTGGGAGCCTAGGGTCTCAAGCCCAGAACTGAGTTCAAGGACTGAGTTTGTAACCAGGGATATCTACTGTTGTGACTTGAGTAAGACTCTCCAGGGGTGACACTTGTGTTTTTAAAAATATTCCCATGCTATCTGGATGCATATCTACAGACAAAGAAGTAGGTAAAACTTGCCCATCCCCGAATTATATAAGGACTTCTTATAAAAAGACAGTTTCAGGCCTTGTCGCCCAGAAGTTCTGCTTTATTAGAACCTAGGAATCTGTATATTTTAACTTTTTCTCCAGGTTAATACAGGGATGGGACCTATGTTGAGCCCATCACAGCCCTTCCTTAGGTTTTTCTAACTAAGTAGGTGGAGAGGCAGTCCTCACCTGTGGCTTATCCCCTTAATGCCCATCCCAGACCCTCCCCCCAGGCTGTGCACCCCTCCCCCAGCTGTGGTGAATGGAGCTTCCCAGGACTATACCTGTGACCTTGTGACTTTGGAAGATTAGCCTTGGCTGGTGGGAATGGTTGACCAGAGACTTCTGGGGGGATCCCCACCACCCAGGGAGCAATGACTTAGAGACAGGAAGTCCTGCATCTGTCATTACTATAACTGTGAGCAGGCCACTTAGCTTCTCTATGCTTGAGCATGCTGATACATGCATTCAAGACAACAGGAATTAACTTACAGTGCAGAATTCAATAAGCTAAAGCATGCATGTGTTTGTGGCAGAGCCTAGCACAAAGAAGAGATTCAATAAATGATAGTAATTATTAGTTATCCTTTATTCTTCCTATTATAAAACCATATAAAGTGATATAAAAATTGGAGGTGTTTGGGGTATAAAATACAAGTCTTTAGGGGAAGATTATAACCATCTTCAAATGATTAATGGGATCATGAGTGAAAGAAGAATTCGACACTCTTAGAGAATCTCTAGAAAGCATGCTTAGTCTTGAAGGATGGGGCTACAAGGTACCTTAGTCACCATTCCCACTGCTATAATCCAACACAACTGATCACACAACACAGAGGAAGGAAGATTTATTTGCTCAGTTTTTTGGAGATCTTGGAGTTTCAGTCTGGGTTACATCTGCAGAGCTCAGAGCATGGTGGCAGGAAGTGAGAAAGGGAGAGAGCAAGGTCTCTGTTCTCCCATGATGGAGGCAGGAAGCAGGAGAGTGAGCAAGGAAATTCAAATACAAAAGCACAGTCCTCTAAGGCCACACCCCCAGGGATCCACCTTTTCCAGCCACACCTACCTGCCTAGATTACCACCCAAAAATCCAGATTGGCATGCTGATGAGATTGCAATCCTCATGACTTAATTATATCAACCTGAACATTAATTAACACATGAGTTTTTATACATCTAACTATAACACAAGGAGTTGGGGTTTCCACACTGAAATAGGTCTTTCAAGAGGAAAGGAGTGCCTGGTCAGTAATGTGAGGAAGCAGAGGCTGAGCAATCCCTGTCTAGATGATAATTCAGGTTCTTGCATTGGTCGAAGTAGAACTAGTTTTAATTGTCTCTTCTAGTTTAAATAATTTAGTATGGGTTCTCTAACTCTAGAACACTAGGTTGCTTAGAGTGAATTCTAAATGGGAACCTGTATAGTCCCCTATTTTTATGCACATTTCCTATAAGCAGGAGCACCGGCCTGCATTACCACAGTACAACCTCCACAGCAAGAAACTAACACTGGTTCATTAGGACCTCAGACTTCACTGAAGTTTCACATGTGTCCCTTTCCCAGTCCTGATCCCTGAGTTGTCTCCAGCTGTCCTGATTCCTTAGTCCCCTTCATTCTGGGACAGTCCCTCAGTGCCTTGACTTTTGGGATCTTGACACTTTTAAAAATGACAGAAGCTTTGTTTATTTAAAAAAAAAATTAAAGCCAGGCGTGGTGGTGCACACTTGTAATCCCAGTACTTGGGAGACTGAGACAGGAGGATCAAAGGTTTACAGCCAGCCTCAGCAACTTAGTGAGGCCTTCCACAACTTAGTGAGACCCTGTTTCAAAATCAAAGAATAAAATTGGTCTGGAGGTGTAGCTCGGAGGTAGAATGCTCCTAGTTTCCATTCTCAGTACCACACACACACAAAAAATACCCCCCAAAGCAGAAGCAACTCAAAGGAAGATCAATACATGGAATTGCATTAAACTAAAGAGCTTCTGTGCAGCAAAGGAAACTATCAAGAACCTCAACAGAGAGTCCACAGAGTGGGAGAAAATTTTTGCCAGCTACTCTTCTGATAGAGGTCTAATATCTAGGATATACAGAGAACTATTCACAGCTAAGAAAACAAATAACCCAATCAAAAAATGGGCAAAGGATATAAATAGACACTTCACAAAAGAAGAAATACAAATGGCCAATAAATGTATGAGGAAATGTTCAACATCATTAGCAATCAGAGAGATGCAAATCAAAACTACCTTGAGATTTCACCTAACCCCAATCAGAATGGCAACTATCAAGAACACAAACAACAACAAATGCTGGCGAGGGTGTGGAGAAGTGGGAACCCTAATACATTGTTGGTGGGATTGCAAATTAGTGCAACCACTTTGGAAAACAGTATGGAGGACCCTCAGATGAATGGGAATGAACCTACCATATGAACCAGCAATACCACTTCTGGGTATCTACCCAAAAGAATGGAAACCAAACTATCAGACAGACACATGTGTGTCTATGTTTATAGCTGCACAATTCACAATTGCCAAACTATGGAAACAACCAAGAGTCCATCAACAGGTGAATGGATTACAAAACTATGGGATATGTACACAATGGAATTTTACTCAGCCATAAAGAAGAACAAAATCATGTTATTTGCAAGGAAATGGATGCAACTGGAAAATATTATGTTAAGTGAGAGTAGCCAGTCACAAAGAGTAAAGAAACATACGTTCTCCCTAATATGCAGATGCTAGGGAGAAGATGGGGCATAAGAGGGACCCAGACGAAAAAGAAGAAACCCTAGATAAGCCAAGAAGTTGACTTAACTGAAGGTTGGGGGAGGGGGCATCCTAATGCACATGATGTACTTTCACAAATATATCAAAGTCAATCACTAAACTGAATTTGAGAAGGAGGGAGGGCAAGGGAGTGGGGTGGGAATTGGGGGAGGGTTAAATGAGAAATGTGTGCATATATGCCTTTATCAGCTTGTACCTAACAAAGATGTATGATTACAATGCACCAATTAATTTAAAAAAAACTCTGTGTATAGGCAAGCCTACAAAGATATATATATATATATATATATATATATATATATATATATATATATATATATATAAACATATAAGCATTATTTGTACTAGATAATGAAGAATAATCCAAATGCCTACCAAGAAAGGATTAGTTCAGTAAATTGTGGTACAATCATATAACACAATGTATAGTCATCAAACATGATGACAATTACCATTAAAAATGATAATGTAGATCCAGGGATAATGGATATTTAACAGTGGGGCCGTCTGAAGTGCTGACCAAGCAAAGTAGACCCATCTACAACCAGAAGGCTCTTCCAGGCCATCCCAGCAGAGTCCCACATAGATCTATGTCCACTGACATAGAAGTGTGGCATTTATGTAATATCACATATAATGTACATTCAAAAAGAGGCACCTGAGAGGACATTCACTGGAAACCAACAGTGGTCTCTATCTGTGAGTGCTGTGACTTGAATCTGTTTTCCTGTGTCTCCAAAGATTCATGTGTTGGAAAATTAGTCTTCAGTGTGACGATATTGAGAGGTGGTAGATCCTTTAAGAGGTGGAGCCTGGTAGAAGTTGATTAGGTCATTGGGGGTGCCACCTCATGATGACATACAGGTCAGACACCTTTGGAAGGAACGCTATAGTTGTAATGTTGTGTTCTTGTCATATCCTATCAGGTAGCACAAAATTTTGGTTTGTTCTATTACTGATGCTCTTCACTTTGGTCCCCAGAAATTAGAGTCATGACAACCAGCGTTCTCTTCTGTAAAATCACTCATTTTTCCTTTGTAATAACTGTGTTATAGGGAGGCATTTTTAAACTATATAAACTATACTATGTTCCATGTCAAATTTCCAGTTCACTAATTCATTTAGGAAACTTGTGGTTTCCTATTTTGTTCAATAGGTTATCTGTTACTACTGCTTTTTATTTCAGTGCTCATGCTGCCCCTGATTTGGCCATTGGGAGCCCCTTCGAACTGCCTTTTGTAATTTAGAAATCAAGATCTGAGTGTTAAATGTGCACATTGCTGTATGAATGCATGGGGCTGGCTGGGAGTGTAGCTCAGTGGTAGAGCGCTTGCCTAGCCTGTGTGAGGCCCTGGGTTCCATCAGTTGCTATATGAATGTCATGGCTTAGTTTCTTCTCTCTCTTTTCAGTAATAGGGATTGGACTGAGAGTTCAGGGGTCCTACAAGAGCTACCTTGAGCCCCTCTAAGAACAGTGTCCCCCAGGGACCTCTCACAGTGCCACCTCCTAATGTCACTGCCCTGAGGACTGAGCTTCCAACACATGAAGCATGGGGGGGGGGGGTCAAGTCATATCCAAGCCATAGCAGCAGGTGTCCCCACTGGAACCCCAGTCCATATGCCAACAACCACTTCCTTGCCTCTGTGGGGTGGTTCATAAGCACCTTAAACAAGGCCACACAGACTGTGAGCATCCTCGTCTCCAGACTCCACACCACCACCCACACAATTAACTCCTTCCCAAAATATCGTGGACTCTTCCCTTCCCCAACGCCCTTTCACATGGCCAACATTGACTTTGCCTCCTAAACATCCTCCCCATCAGAGACTCTCAGCCCCTCTCTACATGCATAGGCTGAGCCCGAGTCACCATTCTCCTCCCTTGACTGACCACCGGCACTTCTTACTGTGCTCCTGGCTTCTGCCTTCCTCTTGGGTGGTTGCCTCATTGTTTGCAGTTAGACAGTTCTTTCTTCTGGCTAAGAGTTCTCTGTCTCCTGGCCTCACGGACTTTGGCCTGGGCTTTCTGAATTGTCTTAGCCTGCAGAGGGGCCTGAGCAGACCTCTGATCCTGGTCTATGTCAGAGACCTCCTTCAGCCTCTCTCTGGAGCAAGGGGGCATCTGACCTCAGCCTGGACCAGTCATCAGCCCCCTAGAGCCATGAGCAAGAGCTAAGTGTCCATCACAGAAAGCTTGAGCAATTTGGGAGTAATATAGTACCATGGTAAAAATTACTAGCAAGGCTTCTAAAATATATTTTCTGCAGTAGCCTCAAATTAGCACTCAAAAAAGCAGACCTTATCAAGTTACTCCCAGCTTAGTGCACTCAGTAGCTCCCACCGTACTTCAGTAAAGGAGAGCAAAGACTGCTCATTGATGCTGGGGCCCTGGATCCTGCTTCAGGATCCACTTCCAATTTGCCCCTAGGTCTCAGATTAAACATCGATGCTCCTGAAGTTGGCCCTGATCACCACCTGTGCAAAGCACCCCTTGTTCCCATGCCAGTCTCTTTCAATCATGTGCAGAGCACCTGTCCCAAATCTCTGCAGAGTGCATGGTCCTGTACACTTTGCCAGTGTGCTCTGGGCCTCCTCCCGCTGGGAGGAATGCTCTGTGAGGTCAGAGACTGCCTGTCTTGGTGCCCACAGCTCCCCCGTGCCTAGAGAGAAGCCGGATGTACCTAGTGCTCAATAAACATGTGAAGAATGAATAAACAGCCTGTGGTCAGATTGTTTCAACCATGATGGTCTTTCCCCAGTGAGATACAAAGGAGACATGGGACAAAAGGAGACTGGCCTGTTGAAGTGTAGGGTCTGTTATAGAAAGACTGTCAGAGGGGATGTCAGGGGGCCGGATTCTTGTCCTGCTGTGCCAACACATAGCTCTGAAATGTCCCCATGGTGCCCTCATCTCTTGGTCCTTCATTTATTTTTTTCTTCCTTTTTATTTTTTTTATTTTTTTATTTTTTATTTTTGGCAGTACTAAGGATTGAACCCAGGGCACTCTACCACTGAGCTATCTCCCAAGCACTTTTTATTTTTTATTTTGAGGCAGGGTATTGCTAAGCTCCCCAGGCTGGCCTCAAACTTTTGATCCTCCTGCTTCAGCCTCCTGAATCACTGGAATTATAAGCATGTGCCCCTGAGCCTGACTTCTGGGACCAAAATTTTGTCTCATGAAAACTTGGGGTGTTTTCTAAATGATCTCTGCAACCCTTTCTGGATTTACAACATTGAGCATGTTTGGCACCCACATTCTAAAGATAAGCCTCTTTTGAAACAGACCCAAAGGAGGGTTTGGTGAGTGTTAGGCATGCAACTGCTTACCAGCCGTCTAAACTAAACATTAGAGTCACTCAGCAAGGCAAAAAGAAAAAAACAAAAACAAAAAAAAAACAAAAAAAACAAAAAACCTCTGGTAAGCAAGCACACCAAGCAGGAATTCCATTGGGGGCTTTATCCCTGACATGCTCCTGCCCCTTGCCTTGATTGGCGGGGGCTTCGGTTCACAACTCTGCACAATTGGCTATTTTCTAAGTCAAGCAGGAATTCTGAAACAAAGTTTAAAGTACAACTCTGCAGTGATTGGCTTATTTCTAGGATAGAAGTTTTGAAGCCAAGTTTAAGATTCAGGAAGATTCTAGTCAACCAAAGGTTATATGAGCTAAAATGGCTGCTATCTGACCACCTGTTTGACAGAAAAGATTTTCTACTTCTTGCAGTGAGAAAGTGGCCAAAGGCCTTTAAGTGCTAGGTTTACTCTTTCCAGAGAGAGAAAGATGGAAAGCTTCTCAGGGAGCTGAGGCCCCTCTTCAGTGTCGTGGGCAGAGGTCAGCCTTGCAGGTAGGAGGACCTGTGTTCTCCATTCACTCCGGCTTCTGAGTCACTCATTAGCCAGTCAACTGAGTAAGAAGCTACTGTGAACTTCAATTTCTTTATTTATAAAATAGGGCTAGCATTGCCAATCTCACAGGACTTTTGTAAAGATTAAGTGAGGTAACATAAAAATGATAGCTGGCATGGACTGAGTACGTAGTGTGAGTTAGGAGGCATGCCAAGTCGTGCACATGTATTATCTTAACTAATTCTTACAAGAATCCATTAATGTTGGGACTGCCGTTATCCTAGTTATAGATGGAGATACTGAGGCACAGAGAGTGTAGGCAACTTGCCGAGGGCCTCCCATCCAGCAAGTCACAATCTCCTGGCCTGGTCTCCTCCTCACCTAGGAGGTGAACTTGCCTACTTCTCCACTCACAGCTGTGACAGCTCCTGCAGCCCCTGGCATGGGACAGACACTCCATAAATATTCATTTCTTTCTTCTCGTCTACTTTTCAACAGTACATCAACTTAGTCCTCTGGAGAAATGTTCTTCTGCCTTCCATAAATTAATGCTGGTCACCAAGTGCTTGGGAGAGTAATTTTGCCCTGAGCTATCTGTGTGTGTGTGTGTGTGTGTGTGTGTGTGTGTGTGTGTGTGTGTGTGTAACTTCTACTATCACCCCTAGGTATTGCACAAGGATGCTGAAGTGTTCCCTTTGTAAGCACAGATTGGGAGAAAGGTTGTGGGTGGATAAAGGTGCCGGCTGAATATGAGTCATTGTCACAGGTTTGACCAAGATCAGTCAGAGCAAAGGGAGGCCACAGACAGGACAATGAAAACATCTGAAAGCCCACAGAAATGCTGCTTGCCATCGAATCTGTGGGCTGTGTTCCCAGAATTCAGGAATTGAAAGGTCGATATATGAAATCTTTCTAATTTTGTGTTTTAGAAATTTGTGTGCATGTGTGGTAGTGGGGATTGAATCCAGAGGTATTCTACCTCCAAACCATACCCCCAGTCCTATTTTATTTCTGGTTTGAAACAGGGTCTCACTAGGTTGATGAGAGTCTCACTTATTGATGAGGCTGTCCTTGAATCTGTGATCATCCTATCTCAGCCTTCCAAGCACTGGAATTATAAGCATGCGCCACCACACCTGACTTGATTTTGTGTTTTAAAAAGTAACATTGGAGCCGGGCGTGGTGGCACACGCTTGTAATCCCAGCATTTGGGAGGCTGAGACTGGAGGATCCGGGTTCGCGGCCAGCCTCAGCTACCTAAGTGAGGCACTCCGCAACTTAGTGAGACCCGGTTTCAAAATAAGGAATAAAAAATAGGGCTGGGGGTATAGCTCGGAGGTAGAATGCCCCGGAGTTCAACCCCCAGTACTGCAAAAAAAAAAAAGTAACATTGGGAAACAGGTTCCAGGCCAGCCTCAGAAACTTAGCAAAGCCTTCAGCAACTTAGTGACACCCTGTATCAAAATAAAAAAGTAAAATAGGGCTGGGGTTGTTGCTCAGTGGTAGAATACCCCTGGGTTCGATCCCAGTAACATACACACATACACACACACACACACACACACACACACACACACACACACACAGAGTAATTAATGTTGGAATCCTCAACACTGCAAGAAAACAAACTTTTCTGTTATTTGTTTGTTGGGGGCATCAAAGCTGGGAATAACAGCAAATAACTTAGCTAAAAGTTTTATTAGTTATTCCAGATATTCACAATCCAAAGTTTTTCATTTTCTCATTGAAAAAAAATTCTGATTAAAAAAAAGAGTCTTTTTTATGATTTGATTTTCCTGGATGTTTCTTATGATCATGAGATCTGGGAGCTAGAAGGAACTGTAGAGATGATCCAATTCCATCTTTTCCTGTCACGTGAGAGAACACAGCCCATAGCTGGTAAGTCTTAGCCAAAGACACATAGGGAACTAAAGGCATCCAGTCTCTAGGTGCCTCTGACTATAGCCTCTCATAAGTTATTCTAAAGACTGAATTAGTCTAAATCCCCTAGAATTAATGTCTTACTTACCACCTGCCCACCTTTGGTGCTTAAGTCCATCCAGTTTGGGGTGTTCAGTCACCCTCGAGGGGACTTGCCCACCTCTTAGGATCATCAAGTGTTAATGAAAGTCTTCTTTTCCTCGATTGGAATGTGACCAGTCTTGTGTGGTTTCCACCCCATCAATGTCTCTGTCTGTGCCTGCTGCCAGAGCCTAGAGAATTCAGAATGTCCTGTTCTATGCACCCGTTCCTGCCCTGGACTAAATGCCAGCCCCAGAAGAGGCAATAAAAAGGCATCAGTTGAACTCCAAGTTCTGCAGACGCCTATCCCTGTCCCTGTTTATAATGACCTCTGAACACAGTGCCAGCCCCTGAGCTCAGCCCTGGCTTCTGCTAATGATGCTGTTTCCCTCCAGCTGGAGGAGGTGCAGCCCAAGAGGAGAAGCTCTCCACCTCCCTCCTACATGTTCCCAAGCAGCAGGGTCATTCTCCTGATCGCTCCTGCACTCAGTCTTCTGAGTGCTCTCCAGGGCTTCTGACTGCGTTCCCACAACTCAGCTCCCTGAAGACACCTATCCTGCACAGCCACATGCCTTGCGTGCACCCAAGTGGTGAGCCTCAGCCAGCCAGAGGCTGACAGCACCCATGAGATTTTTGTCCATGTTCAGGGACTCGCTGCCAAGGCCTCGTCAAGTCAGGTTTAGGAAGCCACCTCAGCACCTGGGAGTGGCTGAAGCCTTGCTGATCTTCCCTAGGCAGCAAAGTTGTGTGGCAAGAGCTTACAACAGGGTGGCCACCAGCCACCCAGAACCTGAAGAGGCAAAGCCAGGAAGAAGAGGATGGAAGTATAGGGAGGAAGAAGTCTGTCACCCACCGGGGATAGAGGTGTGGCTCAGTGGGAAAGTGCATGGTTAGTATAACATGGGCCTGTGTTCAGTCCCCACCCCCACCCCCTACCCCCGAAATGGGCTGTGATTAAAGAGACTATCTTAAGTCAGTAATAGCTACCATTTATTAATGACTGGGTACCAGTCTCTAAGCTAAGTATTTTATGTAAGTTATCTCATTGAATTGCAATTAGTCTACTAAAACTTAAAGCTATTGCCATTCTTCTTTACAGAGGGGAAACTGAAGCACGAAGCATAGAGAGACTGAATCATCAGTTTGCTCATATCTTTAGTGAGTGACTAAGATTGACTCCAAATGGAGACTCTTCTCCACCTCCACCCCACCCCATTTGGCTCCCCTCTGCGCACAGCCCCCTGAGGTTGAGGGTGGGGCCACCTTGGTGTGGGAGCTCCCGAGGATCTTTAACATATGGCCATCCCTCACCAAAAACTCATTGTGAGGCTAAGTGCATGGCAGCAAGATGCCAAGTCATATGGCCCTGGGCCCACTCCCTCTCCACATGAAGTCCTCCCCAGACACCAGGTGGCCTGTCGGCAGTCAGAAAGGACTTCAATGGAACAAGAAATCTGATTGAGGACTCATGCCATGTCTGGAACCTATAGATACTCGAAGGGTCTCCAGGACAGATGCTTCTGGAAGCTGCCTCCCAGGGAACTGCTATGTGCTAGGAATTATGGCCGGGGTGCCCCATTAGAACCATGTTGTATATTAGAACCACTTCCAAAACACAGGCGACCAGAGATGAGGGCTCAAAGCAGTGCCAACCCATCCATAGTAGCTCCCGTAACACTGCTGGCTGGGGCATGTCTCCATACTCAACAAACTGTGGGCCAAAAATATTCAGGACATAAATTGTATCTGTACTGAACATCTACAGATTTGTTTCATCACTCTTCCCTAAATAATATGTTATAGCAACTATTTACATAGCATTTGCGTTTTCTCAGGTATTATAAATAATGCAGAGATGATTTAAAGTATATAGAGGATATATATATATCCATATATATCCATATATATATATATATGGGTTCTATGAAAATACTAGACCATGATATAAGAGACCTGAGCATTCTTGGGTATTGGTATCCAAAATGAAATGAGAAGAAGAATGGCGTCTAAGAGCCTGGATAGCTTGGCACTTCCCAGACACTGGAGCGATACGGTCTCTAAAGCAGATGCTATATGCCGGTTGGTGGTGCATTCCTGTAATCCTAGTACCTAGGAGGCTAAGATAGGAAGATATCAGGTTCAAGCCTAGTCTCAGCAACTTAGTGAAGACTCTGTTTCAAAATAAAAAATAAAACAGGACAGGGGTGTAGCTCAGATGTAGAACGCCCCTGAGTTCAATCCCTAGTACCACACAAAAAAATGATATATAGACTGGCAGTAGAATATAGCATGTGCTATACACTTACCTTGGTGCTAGGACCCCTGGAGGTTACCAAACTCCTTGGAGACTCAAGTGCCCTATATAAAATGTCCTACTTTTTACACAGAACCTACACACATCCTCCTATATGCCTTAAATTGTTCTATATTACTTCTAATACCTAATATGATATAAATGCTATGCAAATATGTTTTATATTGTATTATTTGAGGAAAAACAACAAAGTGAAAAAAATCCATACAAGTTCAGTACAGACACAATTTTTTCCAATTTTTTTTTTATCTACTGGTCAAATATGTGGATGAGGATGCAGAGATACAAAGGGCCAATTGCATATCATTTTAAATGATCATATATATACTGGGGCATATACTTGCTCAAAAACATGTGATGATAAAGGGACATAGGCAGAAGAGTTTGGAGCCCATCCACTTAGGGGTAGCAACAAATCCAGTTCATGGGGGATGATGGAAGACACAGGCCTGGAGGAAGTTCCCGTTTCCCTGAAATGTCAGTAGGGACCTTGTAGCAGAGAGAGGTGAAATCATTGCCCAGAAAAGATGAAAGTCTCCCCCTGAGGTCCCCAACAGCATATTCCGATTGGAGATGACTCCAGATTTTTCAGCCAAGAGAAGTCCAATCCCCTTTGCCCTAATCATCTTTGACTCGCAAAACTGCTAATGGTCAGTCATTGAGAACAAGGATTGATCAGCATTTGCGGAGCTGATCATTGGGTTTTCAAAACTCCATCTGACTCTCACAACCCCTGTGTGATGTAATATCAGCACTTCTATTTTACAGAAGAGGAAACGGGCTCCGAGAAACTAAAGAAGTTGCCTTAGACCCAGCTAGCAAATGGCAAAGCTGAGATTTGGACAGAGGCCTGACTCGGAAGCCCACCCTCTTCCCAGGGTAATGATCTACTAACGCCTGAGCCGGGTAATGAGAAAAGGTTCCTCTCCCCCAACTGTTGGTCAGGTTGCTCTGTTTGCAGAAGCAACTTTGCAGGTATGAGCTAAGTTTATTCACATCAGCTTGGCACACATTCTGGGTGCCCTTTGTGGTGCATGTTATTTAACATGAGCACAATACAGGCAAAAAGATATTGAAAATCTTAATCTGAATGCTGGAACACGGGTAGACACAATCCAACATTCTACAACACCTCATGGTGTGCCATCCACGTGAACCCAACCAGAAGTGCAAACTGTTAGCAGAAAGGTATGTCAACCAAACATACCCCCAAACAGGAAGACACATGCCTTCTTGTCAGTTATCAGTTATTAATAAACATATTCACTTTTGTGTTTGAGAATAATCTCCCCCCTCCACACAAGATAATAGCTGCTTCTCTATTGCATGAAAATAAATGATCAGTTCTAAAAACTCATAACCCTGGTAGTGAGCCTGAGTTTTGAGGTTTAATGAGTAGTTTTTATTTCCTATAGTTTGTTAACTGTTTCCTTCTGAGATGAAATTATATCCAACACACGCTATTAACTTCCAACTGGCATTCACAGGGTCAGTAGTTGGAATGTGAAGAAGCAGGAGTTGGGAGTAGGGGAGATGGGGCAGTAGGAAAGAAATAAGTAAAACACAAGAAGGAGGAAAATCAAAGATTTTAAAACCCAAAGAACTCTATACAACCCTGCAAGCCTTGGAGAGCTCTCTGGCACTGCGGTGTGTGGCCAGCAGAGGGCAGCTTCTCCCTGTTTAAGCAGAAAACCTCGCATGAGCAGCTGTTTCCCCGTAGAATGCAGGTTTAAATGAAGCTTGCCTAAGCAGAGGTCTCCCCAAGAGCTGTAGTAAACCTTTGCCTCTATAGACAAGCTGGTGAAAAAACTACCCTTCCCGAGGTCCTCAGTGCATGCATGTTTGTGTGTTATCAGCTCTTTTTTTTTTCTTTTTTCTTTTTTTCTTTCAGTACTAGAGATTGAACCCAGGGACATTCTACCCCCAAGCTACACCCCCAGCCCTTTCTATTTGTTGTTGTTTGGTTGTTTTTGTTTTGAAACAGGGTCTCCCTAAATTGCTGAGAGTCTCGCTAAGATGCTAAGGCTGGCCTTGAACCTGCAATCCTCCTGCCTCAGCCTCTCAAAGCACTAGGATTACAAGTTTGACCCACCATGCTCAGCATGTTATCAGCTCTTACAGAGCACTAGTTCTGGCTTGGACAAGAGGCTGGCAGAGGATTGGGACCCATTCTTGCTTTTGGGTAGCTCAGTCTTGGTATGGGAGGCAGAGGTCCATGGACCCAGCAAGCAGAGCCCCGGGGCAGGACAAACAGCCAGAGGAGCCTGCTAGCATCACATATCCATCACCCCTGGGGTGGGCCATACTTAGGGGGAGACCTCAGTGGTCTACGCCTAGGCCCCTGGCTCAGTCTTCCCCCCACCCCTTTAGTAGAGCTAGTGGGCTAGGGTGTCTTAACTGGCCCTCCTCCTTCCTCCTGTACTGTAGGGCCAACCACTTAGCTTCCTTCTCCACTCAAAGGGTGTTCTCAGACTTCTCCTCCTCTCACTGGCCCAGCCGGCTGTGAGTGGCTGTCGCCCAGCCCAGCGGCGGCTGCACTGGCTTTACTGTCAGGTTCATTCCTGCATTTGTCCTTCATGTCATTGTGGCTGCCTGAGCTGAAGGTTGGTTTCTTTTCATTTTATCACTCTCTTGACCCAGCTGGGAGCCCACAGGTCCTGATGATGGTGCATCACCCTTTGGTTCTAAGGCCATATTGATATCCCAAGAAGGAACTGGCCCTCATCTCCCCTGTGAGAGAGAACTACGTGCTATTTCACAGACTGTTGGCAGTGTATCCTGCAAACCCAGGCTGTGGGATGCCATGGCCTTTCTTCCCATTGAGAGTCTGACCATAAATGGTGACTTTTCTCTTTACACTGCTGACAGAGCACAGGACCAAAGAGCCAGCACGTGGTAAAAATGCACACCTAGTGCCCACTAAGGAGGTACTGGCCTGTCCATCTGCTCTATGTAACATTCACCCCCTCCAGCCGCCAGGGTCCTGGGCTGGTACCCTGCAGTGGAGGCCTGAGGCCTGTGTCCTGAACATGTCCCTCGGCTGGTCGAGCTCTATCTACAGAGGCTCATTAACAGCCTTGGACCCCCTGGTTATGATGTGATTTTTGGCTCCAGATCCTAGATTCATCTTACTGTACCATGCTGTCTCTGGTGAGTTATTTATTCAATGCTTTAAGTTGACTTGTCCTCACACACACAAAAAAAGTGGGAGAAAATAGGAAATTCCAAGGTGGTTATGAAGCCAGAAATCTAAAAATAGCTCCCTTGTAGAGCAGCAGACTTGATTGTGACTTCTCTTTATCTTGAAAAAGCAGTGGCTAATGAGCAAAACTGGCCGCTTTATCCAGGCTGGTGACAGGCCACCAGGCAGTGACTATACCAGGGACCATGTAACCTTCCCTGGGGACATTCCTGGTGGTCAGGGAGATCATCCCTGTGACTCCTTCCTTTAGAAGGGCTGGTGGGAGGGGACCGGGCTCTGCCGGCTCTGTGGCATGAGCGGCCTCATGTGGGCCCTCAGCTTCCTCCCCAGCAGCAGGACTGACCCAGGCCCAAGGTCAACCACAGAGGACATTTCAAAGCTCCAATCATAAGTGCGTCCACTGACCAGCCCAGGAAGCCAGCCACTGTGACCCCCACCCCCTGCCCTTCAGATTCTATAAAAACGGAAAGCAGTTCTATAGTACTTGTAGATGCCGGGCCTGGGCCAAGTTCTGCTTATATCATTTTATTGAATTGGCACAACTCTAAGATGCCTCTGGTGACAGCCAAGGGAACAGAGACTCTAAGAGGTTGAGTCACTTCCTGAGATTTGCAAAGCTAGCATGTTGCAGAGCCTAGATTTCAACCAGAGGTAAATGTCTTCCAAAGCCCTTGCCAAGTCCAAACCACTATGCTACGCTGCTTCGGCTGGAAGACCACGATGTGCTGGAAACAAAGAGCCCAGCCCAGCAGAAACAAGTTCCTCATTTGGAGGGTTATGGAGCCTTGGAGTAGCTCCCAACAATGACACCAAACCATATTCTGAGACTTCATTCAGTGAACAAACAGGCCATTACTATGAGTTAGTGAATTGATAAGCAAGATAATTCCCAGAAGTGAGAAGGGAGATCAAAAAGGAGGATGCTAAAAACAATGCCGGGCAGGACTGGAGCCAGCTTTGGTTTGGTGTAGTATAGACTTTCTGGGGAAGCGACTTGCAGCCAAGTCTGAAGCTGCTGTTCAGAATGTTGCTCAGAGCCGGGTGTAGTGACCCACTGCTGTAATCCCAGTTCTTGGGAGGCTGAGACAGGAGTATCTCAGGTTCAAGACAAGTCTCAGTAATGTAGCAAGACTCTCAGCAACCTAGTGAGACTCTGTTTCAAAAGAAAATATTTTTTAAAAAGGGCTGGGGGTACAGCTCAGAGGTAGAATACCCCTGGGTCCAACCACTACCAAAAGAAGAAAAAGAAGAAG
>PVLC010026575.1:8674-22692 GCA_004027655.1 Graphiurus murinus | reverse complement strand
TTTTTTTTTTTTTTTGCGGTTCTGAGGATTGAACTCAGGGGCATTCTACCTCCGAGCTATACCCCCAGCCCTATTTTTTATTCTTTATTTTGAAACCGGGTCTCACTAAGTTGCGGAGTGCCTCACTAGGTAGCTGAGGCTGGCCGCGAACCCGTATCCTCCGGTCTCAGCCTCCCGAATGCTGGGATTACAAGCGTGCACCACCACGCCCGGCTCTAATTCTTTATTTTGAGACAGGGTCTCACTAAGTTGTGGAGGGCCTCACTAGGTAGCTGAGGCTGGTCTCGAACCTGGATCCTCCGGTCTCAGCCTCCCGAATTCATTCTTTATTTTGAAACCGAGTCTCACTAAGCTGCAGAGTGCCTGACTAGGTAGCTGAGGCTGGGCTTGAACCTGTGATCCTCTGGACTCAGCTTCCTGAATGCTGGGATTACAAGTATGTGCCACCACGCCTGGCTCTCAGTCCTATTTTTTACTTACTTACTTACTTATTATTTTTTGAACCCAGGGGCATTCTACCTCCAAGCTACTCCCCTAGTCCTTTTTTTTTTTTTTTTTTTTTTTTTAATTCTTTATTTTGAAGCAGGGTTTCACTAAGATGCACAGAGCCTCACTATGTAGCTGAGGCTCGCCGAGAACCCGGATCCTCTGGTCTCAGTCTCCCAAGAACTGGGATTACAAATCTGCGACACCACGCCGACTCCAGAGAACTTTATTTTCTTTTTTGTACTAGGGATTGAACCTAGGGTCATTCTGCCTATGAGCTTCACCCCCGGCCCTATTTTATTTTGAAACAGGGGCTCACTGAGTTACTAAGGGTCTTGCTAAATTGCTGAGGCTGTCCTAGAATCTGCAATTCTCCTGTCTCATCCTTCCAAGTACTAGATTACAGGTATGTGCCACTATGGCTGGGATATCCTCACCAGTTCTTTACTTATTTATAGTGTTGGGGATTGAACCCAGGAGCATTCTACCTCTGCGCTAAATCCCGAGCCCTATTTTATTTTTCCATATGGAAATAATGTCTTACTAAATTGCTGAGAATCTTGCTAAATTGCTGAGGCTGGTCTTGAACCTCCTATCCTCCTCAGCCTGTCAAGTACTGGGATTACAGGTGCACAGCACCACGCCTGGCCTTTCCAGGCTTTTCTTAACGGGCGAGCTTTACAAACTGGGCTAAGAACTGGCTACCACTCCCAACCAAAGGTTTCATCGTTCTAATTTCCTAAGCCCCCACCCCCATTTTCTCCTCAGCTTTGTTCATTTCTTTGTAGCGTTTATTTCTGACTGGCCATCCATTCGTGGGTAGTCATGATGTAGGACAGAAGGAATAAAATTTAGGCAGAAAGGAGACATTGCAGGGGGGAGAGGGAAAGATAGTTTTAAAATCTGAAGAGTTCTAGCTGACCCCACCCTATAGGGTGTGCTCAATCTTAGAAAAGTCTAAGTGGGCCACACCTTTTTAATCCCCTGAATCCCAGCCCCATGGGACACTCAGGGCAAAGGTCAGACCCATCTTAAAACACCCATCTTAACCTGAGGAAGAGGAGGGCCCTCTTTGGACCGCCTACCTGTCTCCCACCAATACCTGGAAGAAGGAGGAGGTCCAGACTTCTTCTGCGCCCACCTCTCCAGACGGAGTTTTAGCCCGCCTCGGCCTCTCTTTGGAACTGGGAAACGCGTCTGGCCAGGAAGATGCCTGCTCACCCGTTTTTCTCCCCCTTTCCTTATTTTTCCTAAATAAATTCCTACTTTTTGTTCCTAAATGGCACGTGTTAAAATTCTTTTTTTCACGGAAGCCAAGGACCCACCTGTGGGACCGGGTTATCCCACAACAGTCACATCAATCACCTGAAAGATATACCTTTCTCCCTCTAGCTGGTCAGGCTCCTAGAGGAAGGGGCCAGGTCATTCTGGCCCTTTGCAACTCCTTGCACTGCAAATAGGTGTCTATTAGTGACTTAGTTTAGGTTTAGGTTAGTTTTAGTGAGTTAACGCAGGATGAGTCAAGAGAGTCCCCAGCGCAGAGACAGCGGTTTCTGAGGTCCTTTGGGGCAGCGAGGTGCAGATTTCCTCCTCCTCCTCCTGCGGGAACGCCGTCCACTCAAAGGCGGTCAGGGCCTGGGTATGACTTCTGGTAGGCAGTACAACCTCGCCCGAACCTTAGTCCGCTGTAACTCGACCTCTTTCTTAGGTGGCGCTCAGATACACAGCAGCGGAGTTCGCGCGAGGCGTCACGGGACTTGTAGTGTCTGTAAACACACACAGCGCTTGCGCTCTGGTGAGATGCGCGCCCTCTCCCCTCCCCCGCCGCCCCCATCAGGATTTTGTGTCCTTGCGAGGGGCAATCCATGCAACAACATCCCAACCAAACGCACTCCTTTTGTCTACCAATGACAAACAGGGTCGGGAAAAGAATCTATTCCGGGGGGATCGTAGCGGTACCCTGAAAAACAGCCGGAATTAGCACGCCACACCCCGGAAGTGAGCGACATCTGGCGCGGTGCATTGTGGGGGGCGTAGTCCTCCTTTCCAGGCGGTCCTTCGCGGCGTCCCCCGGGCCGACTCCGGAGCGCAGGCGGACGGCCGGCGCGGCGCGGGCCGGCGGGAAGCGTATTCTGGGCACGGGCGCCGGGCAGGGCTGGCTGCGCCCGGCGGCAATATTGTGCGGCTGCCTAAGGCCTTGCGCGGCACCGTCCGTCGAGGGGCTGGCGGCGGCGGACCGACCGGGCCGTCGAAAAGCTCAGGAGGCCGGTGGGCCGGGCCGAGCTGCGCGGCGCAGCCATGCCTGGCTTTACGTGCTGCGTACCGGGCTGCTACAACAATTCGCACCGGGACAAGGCGCTGCACTTTTACACGTTTCCCAAGGACGCTGAGCTGCGGCGCCTCTGGCTCAAGAACGTGTCCCGTGCCGGCGTCAGCGGGTGCTTCTCTACCTTCCAGCCCACCACCGGCCACCGTCTCTGCAGCGTTCACTTCCAGGGCGGTCGCAAGACCTACACGGTGCGCGTTCCCACCATCTTTCCGCTGCGCGGCGTCAATGAGCGCAAAGTAGCGCGCAGACCCGCGGGGGCCGCAGCTGCCCGCCGCAGGCAGCAGCAGCAGCAACAGCAGCAGCAACAACAACAGCAGCAGCAGCAGCAACAGCAGCAACAGCAGCAGTCGCTATCCGCCTCCACTGCCCAGACCGCCCAGTTGCAGCCAAACCTGGTGTCCGCCTCTGCGGCTGTGCTCCTTACACTTCAGGCGGCTGTAGACAGCAGCCAAACTCCGGGATCTGTGCCGCCGGCACCCACCACTCCCACTGGAGAAGATGTGAAGCCCATCGATCTTACAGTGCAAGTGGAGTTCGCAGCCGCGGAGGGCGCAGCCGCAGCAGCTGCCGCATCAGAGCTCGAGGCTGCTACAGCGGGGCTAGAGGCCGCGGAGTGCCCTATGGGTCCCCAGTTGGTTGTGGTAGGGGAAGAGGGCTTCCCTGATACTGGCTCCGACCACTCGTACTCATTGTCGTCAGGCACCACGGAGGAGGAGCTCCTGCGCAAGCTGAACGAGCAGAGGGACATCCTGGCGCTGATGGAAGTGAAGATGAAAGAGATGAAGGGTAGCATCCGCCACCTACGTCTCACTGAGGCCAAGCTGCGCGAAGAACTTCGGGAGAAGGATCGTCTGCTTGCCATGGCTGTCATCCGTAAGAAGCACGGAATGTGAATGGGTCACCCTGCGGCCTGTAATACTCCTGGACCCCTTCCAGCCCCAGGAATCCTCAGGCCGGTGTCGAACTCCCCTCTACTGTGGTTGACAGTACCGAGGCTTAGGACAGCAGGACTCAGTTGCTTCCTCCTGAAGGAGTTTATGAGGCCTCAGACTCTGCACTGGTGACAACAGCAATTATGACTTTGTCTACCCTCCCTTCCCCGTTTATGTTGCAGATTCGGGTTAAGCAGAGGCTTCAGAACCACTGAACTTGAAAATTACCCCGAAGAGATGCAGGTGGGATGCCCAGGGACTATGGGTTTGGGAAAGCCACCCCATAAGGTTGACCAGCAATTAGAGACAGTTCTACTGTGTGTGTAGTGATAGGAGATTCAAGTAACATCAGCTCTCCTTTTCCTGCTTATCCTTTCCAGGTACAGCCTGTGATTCTGATGGGGACTAGTTGATCTGTGCCTCTGCCTCCTAGGACCTCCCTACACAGGAGGCTATTTACAAGGGATCTGGGTGACCTGTTGATGGAGATCCAGCTTGCCAGGGACATAGGTTTATCCTGTTATGTTTGCTACTGGTTACAAATTCTATTTTCTGTACAATTAGTCAGACTAAAGTTTTCACTGTGTTTGTTTGGCAAAACAAATTAAACAAAAAGTAAGGTTTTTATTTTGGTTTCATCGTTTTATTTTTATGAAAATTCAGATAAATGTCTTTGAAATACAGAGAAATAGGCCGACTTGAAGGACCAAGCTGCCCCGAGAATAGAGATGCTTCAGTGACTAGTTTTCTCCATAAAATATCCCTAAACACATGGACCCTGTCTTTGTAAGATCCTCAGAGTTCCTGGTCCAGCTTACTCCAAATAGTTCAGAAACTGCCCCAAATGGTTCCAGTTTGTCCATAGGATTTCTCCGTGTCCTTTTTTTCTTTTCTATACTGGGGATTGAACTCAAAGACCTTTTATCTCTAAGCTACACCCTCAGCCCTTTTTATTCTATTTTGAAACAGTATCTTGCTACCTACCATTACTGTGGGCTAGTCAAAAGTGTGATCCTCCTGTCTCCCAAGTACTGGGATTCATAGGTGTGTACCACTGTGCCAGGCTTCTTGGGTCCTTTCAACGAAAAGGTACAACTGGGAAATAAGGTGAAGTGTTTAGTTCCTCCTAACTCTGAGAGGTTTTTTTTTTTTTTTTTTTTTTTTGTGGTGCTAGGGATTGAACTCAGGGGCATTCTACCTCCGAGCTACACCCCCAGCCCTATTTTTTATTCTTTATTTTGAAACAGGGTCTCACTAAGTTGCGGAGTGCCTCACTAGGTAGCTGAGGCTGGCCGTGAACCTGGATCCTCCAGTCTCAGCCTCCCGAATGCTGGAATTACAAGCGTGTGCCACCATGCCCGGCTTCCCAGTCCTGTTTTTTAATTTTTATTTTGAAACAGGGTCTCTCTAGGCTGATGAGAGTCTCACGACTTGCTGAGGCTGTTCTCAAACCTGCAATTCTGTTTCAGCCTCCCAAGTACGAGGATTACAGGTGTGCACCACTATGCTGCCTCTGTTTTTTGAATGGATATTGAGAGGGGCAAGGGTGGTATTTTTATAGCTCCAAGTAATTTAGCTCAAAGCCAATGGGGAAAACTGAATGCTTTTTTTTTCTTTGGTGGTACTGGGGATGGAACCCAGCGGCATTCTACCTCTGAGCCATGCCCCCAGCCCTATTTTTATTCTTATTTTGAAACAGGGTCTCACTAAGTTGTAGAGGGCCTTACTAAGTAGCTGAGGCTGGCAGCGAACCTGGATCCTCTGGTCTCAGCCTCCCAAGTACTGGGATTACAAGTGTGCACCACCACGCCCAGCTAGCTGAATGCTTTTAAAGCTATTCTGACACTGGATGTCGGGGGTACAAATTGACTCTTCTCAGCTCCATAAGATATGACACCTTTCTTTGTGTTACTTAGGAACAGAGCTGCTTGCCTGGGGTCTTGCCCTCTGGCTGCCATCTGGATTGGCCCTAAAACTAGTTTCTAATTTCTATTCTGGTCCCTTGGCACCAAGTTGGGAAACAAGTCTTTGGTGGGGAAGGAGGGTGTGGCATAGGCTGTATAGATGCCCTGTTGGGGGAGGGGTTGGAGCCTTGTATTGCAAAAGTTAGCTCTGGCAGGTACTCAGATGGTGGCAGTACAGTAATGTACTTTAAGGCCAGCTGAGCTCTTATTAGAACAGTCTCTCATATCCCCCACTCTCCTTACTTAGTGTGGAAGCTTTTCCAGGATTGGGTCTGGCTCCTTAGTATATTCTTGAGCTCCTGTCCTTTTTTTTTTTGGTACCTCAAAACACACTCAGGGGTATTCTGCCACTGAGGTACACCCCAGCCTTTGTGTGTGTGTGTGTGTGTGGCACTGGGGATTGAACCCAAGAGCATTCTACCTCTGAGCTGTACCCCCAGCCATATTTTATTTTATTTTATTTTTTATTTATTTATTTATTTTTTTTTTGCGGTACTGGGGATTGAACTCAGGGGCATTCTACCTCCGAGCTACACCCCCAGCCCCTTTTTATTCTTTATTTTGAAACAGAGTCTCACTGAGTTGCGGAGTGCCTCACTAGGTAGCTGAGGCTGGCCGCGAATCTGGATCCTCCGGTCTCAGCCTCCCGAATGCTGGGATTACAAGCGTGCGCCACCACGCCCGGCTATTTTATTTTTTATTTTGAAACAGGGTCTCACTAAGCTGCTGTTTCATTACGTTGCTGAGGCTGGCAGTGAACTTGCGATCTTCCTGTCTCAGCCTCCCAAGTACTGGGATTACAGGCATGTGCCAGCTCACTCCAGCCCTTTTTATTATCAAGGGCTGGTTTCTGAACCTGCAATCCTTCTGTCTTGGCCTCTCAAGTATTGGGATTATAGGTTTGAGCCATGGGCCTAGTTTTTGAGCTCCTATTCTTTGAAGGGAAGTCTGCTGTTGTAGTTTGGTTCTCTTGAACCTCTCCAAAGCATCCCCTAAACCCTCCCTGATGTCTCTAGGTTATATGTGTAAGGCGGGGGGGGGGGGGGCAGGAATCCCGTCGGAGGCTGGAGGAATGGAGTGATAGAGAGGAAAGGAAGAAAATTTATTGTTCCTGAGTACAAAGGGAAACAACCAATATTTATACGTAGGGTAGGGGGTGGTCTTGCATAGGCTTCATAGGGTCAGAGGAAGGGGAAGAAATTGGAGCCGGCCAGGGGTGATAGGCTGGTTGGTTTCTGGGCACGGGAAGGCACCGTCAGCCGACCAGCTCATGCCCGGAAGAGAAGCAGGAATTGTGCCATGTTGGGGTGCTTTCTGAGGATTCTGTTCCAATAATATGTACTCAAGGTGTTTGGTGTTTTGGATTTGAAAAGGGAAGGACAGTTCATAGCAAGGGTGACACCAGATGCAGATGCACCACTCTTGGGCAATGCAGAGTTCTCAGTGGCTGAGTAGTAAAAGAAGCACCTAAAACCCCAGTGGTGGTGTACGCTTGTAATCCCAGTACTTGGGAGGCAGAGACAGGAGGATGGCAGGTTGGAAGTCAGCCTCTGCAACTTAATGAGACCCTGTTTCCAAATAAAATTAGGCTGGAAGTGTAGCTTAGAGAGGTAGAAGCCCTTGGGTTCAATCATCCTCAGTGCCACACACACAAAAAAAATAAAATAAAAAGCATCTAGTCAGGCAAACTGGTTTGGACGGACCTGGGATTTAATCAACAAGCTTAGCCTGGTCTTACCAATCATCTTTAGGAGACAGGTGGAGGGGGCTAAAGGTGAAAAACTCTTTTGGAAGAACAAGAGTACTGAGAAATCTCTGACCAGGCAGAAGGGCTTAGAGCTTTATAGAGCTGCCTGGAAAAGCCTTGAAGTCATTTTCCTTTCCTGTGGTCCTCTAGGTTGGCTGCAAAGCCATTTGCCCGGTACAGGCCTGATCTAGAGACAGGCCTTCAAATGTTTATTACTAAAGAAAGAATGAAAAGGGCCTTGAAAGTAAAGGGCAAAGGGCGGGAGAATTATTTACGATCTGGTCACTTAAGTAAGGGAGAAACTGGGTGAGCCAGTTATTTCTCTTTTAATAAAAATTAAATTCATAGCAGCTCTGTCTGCTGGGGGAAAAAAAATATGTGGATGTTTTGAAGATCCCTCTCTGTACAAGTGAAGAGTAACCTCTCTAGGCTCCACCAAAGGAACATTTGAGACTAGGGTCCAAGAAAAGCCTAGTCTCCAGGCCCAAGTTGGGACAGCAGAAGATGTGGATGCTTTCCTGGCTAGCTAAAGGCAATAAGGGCTTGAAAGCCAAAGGGGCAGCCAGAGTCCCAAAAGGGAGGGGGTTTCGCTGGCAGAAATACAGTAGGGGCCCTGGGAGGGGCGGCTGGGCCAGCTCAAGGCCCGACCGGTCTTCCACCGAAGCCGCGCCAACCTCCGTCGGCCGCAGGGCCTGGGCGGGGCCCAGCCAGTTGAAACCGGGCGACAACAGAGCCTTGACCCTAGCCTGGCGCCAACCTCCGTGTTCCAGAGGCTTCCGCTGGACCACAATTCTCAGGGGCTCGCCCCGGTAGCCTCCCTCCCCGGCTTAACCTCTCCTCCCGCGCTGCGGGCCGTGTCTGGGCCTCCGCGCGTAGCACACCGGGAACTGTAGTTTTCTCTTGGGGCGCTAATGCTAGAAAGGAGAGAGGCGGAACTGCGTTTCCCAGAGTGCAGCGGGGCGGGCGAGGGAAGGCAGGGGGGAAGGGACAGTCGGTCTCAGACCGCGCTGGGTTGCCGCCGCCGCTGCCGCCATCGTGCCAGCCCCTCGGGTGAGTGTTGGGGCCAGCGTGCCGGGACGGGGGCTGGGCCGCTGGAGCCGCGCTCAGGGCCGCCCCGAGCCTCCGCTGCGAGTCCCCGGGAGGCCCCTCCCTTCCCCCTGCCGGCCCGTAGCCGCGCGGGGCCGGTGCCATGTGTAGCGCGCGGCTCCGCCTCCCGCCGGTCCTGTGAGGCGGCGGCCGGGGAGAACGCTGAGATCCCGACAGGCGTCTACCCGTGCGGTAGCGTGCCGTGGCTGGTGCGCCGGACTGCACCGTGGCCAGGCCTTTTTCTCTGGTTTGGACCTTCTGGATGGGGCACTCAGGGCCCCGCCCCGTCTGGCCTGGCCCGGCCTGCGCGAATCCCGCAAGCTCTGCAGGCAGGCTAGCAGGCGGACCCCAACCCCACGTCCCGCCACCCGCCTGCGAAGATCCGGGAATGGGCAGCGCCACCCGGCTCGCTCCAGAGCCAGCATGGGTAAGGGTGCTCGCCTGCCACCGCCAGGGCTTAGGACCTTCACCCGGTCCGGGACCATAGCCCTGCTAGGATGTAGGTGATCGCTTCCCTGGTTGACTGCCTGTTGGGAGTGCACGAAGTCTAGCACGTCTTTACTGCTACTGGAACCCATGCTGGATTCTCCAGCATGGAGGACAGGGTCAGAACCTGGGGCGGGAGGGGATTCCACACGGGACTTTACCCTGGGTTAGACTTGGAAAATTTGAGCCTGATACACCTTGAGGCGGCCGGGTTGTAGGCTAGGCCTCCGCCCTTCTCTATCAGTGACCAGGCCCTATCTGTGGGTGGGTTGGCTGGCTGTGTTAGTGAAGGAAGGAAGGAAAGAAGCCAGAGAAATGAGGTTGGATATGTGAGCCTCCAAGGCTTTGTTAGAGCTCTCAGGCATAGCCCAGTCCTGATTTAAAGAACTTCCCAGACTCAGCATAAAATTGTCCCACAGGAGAGGATGACTCCTTATGAGTGGAATGGTAAGGTGGGATTTAATGCAAGGAGAAGTAGAATCCAGGCCTGAGTTCCTTGAGCCCAGTACCAAAGAAGAGGCCAAATGGAAGGGATCTTGAGGGTGGGGTACATTTGGGCTGTAAAGCTCAGATTTAAACTCTGTGGGACCCTTCTGAAGCCACAATGGCAGAAATAGAGCTGGAAGCTGCAGAAAGCCAAGTTTCCCCTGGATTGCCACTTCCCAACAGCTGGAGCTGCCTGTGAACAAGCAGGAAACCAATTGGGCTTTGGGAAATTGCCCCTAATAATGATTTCAGAGACCCCATAAGTTCTGAGAGAAGAGCTGTATTTAGCCAAAGTTACAATCAGGTCTTGTAAAAGGCACTTATCTTTGAGTATGATAAATTAAGGGACTAGTCCAGAGAAGACACTAGAACCCATTGGGGGAGAGATCACTTATGAAGCCTTGATTCCTCTGAGCCACAGTAATTGCAGGGACTAAAGAAGCAGCTCAGTCTCTGCAGACCTGGCCTCAGCAGCAAGCAGAATGCTAGGTCTCTTAGAAGGGCTGTGTTAGGCCCACGATACAGAAAGCCACTGTCTCTGGCTTTTTTCTCCCCTTGAAACATTTCCACAGATGATGTTTTTGTGATCATTGTGTTCTTGACTTGGAAGTTTTCCTGCAGTTTTGAATTGCTCTGCCTAGTTGTTCTTACTGGTCTAGGAGAATAGGCAAAAGATGCTGCTTAAGCAGGGTATGGTAGCATACACCTGTAATTCCAGTACTTGGGAGGCTGAGACAGGAGGATCCCAGGTTTGAGGCCAGCCTTAGCAGTTTAGTGAGGTTGTCAGGAACTTAATGAGATCCTATTTCTAAATAAAAAATGAGAGCCGGGCGTGGTGGTGCACGCTTGTAATCCCAGCATTCCGGAGGCTGAGACCCGAGGATCCCGGTTCACGGCCAGCCTCAGCTACCTAGTGAGGCACTCAGCAACTTAGTGAGACCCGGTTTCAAAATAAAGAATAGCCGGGCGTGGTGGTGCACGCGTGTAATCCCAGCATTCGGGAGGCTGAGACCGGAGGATCCGGGTTCGCAGCCAGCCTCAGCTACTTAGTGAGGCACTCCGCAACATAGTGAGACTCGGTTTCAAAATAGGATTAAAAAATAGGGCTGGGGGTATAGCTCGGAGGTAGAATGCCCCTGAGTTCAACCCCCAGTACCGCAAAAAAAAAAAAAAAAAGAAAGAAATAGGGCTGTGCTATGGCCTGGAGGTAGAAGGCCTCTGGATTTCATACTCAGTACCACACACACACACCAAGCTGGGTAGGATGGCACAAGCTTGTAACCCCAGTACTTGGGAGGCTGAGACAGGAGGATTGAAGGTTTGCTGCCAGCCTCAGCAACTTAGGCCCTCCACAACTTAGTGAGACCCTCTTTCAAGATAAAATAGGGCCAGGAGTGTAGCTCAGAGGTAGAATGCCCCTGGTTTCAATCCCCAGTACCACCACCAAAAAAAAGAATAAGGATACTGCTTAGCTCTCACAAGAGCCTACCTTCTCAGGACTGAAGTCTCCTAGTCCACATTTTGGCTTGGTCAATGAACACATAGATTCATTGGGGAGGCTTGAGAGACACCTGGTTTGCCAAGGGAGCTGGATAGTGGAAACTGCCCATGGAACACATATAGTCAATGAGCTGGGGTCTCTTAGAACTAGCAATTATTTCAAGACCCTCTAGATTATTATTATTATTATTTTTTTTTTTTGCGGTCTGGGGATTGAACTCAGGGGCATTCTACCTCCGAGCTACACCCCCAGCCCTATTTTTTATTCTTTATTTTGAAACCGAGTCTCACTAAGTTGCGGAGGGCCTCACTAGGTAGCTGAGGCTGGCCTCGAACCCGGATCCTCCAGTCTCAGCCTCCCGAATGCTGGGATTACAAGCGTGTGCCACCACGCCCGGCTTCCTCTAGATTATTTGTATTGGTACTTTGAAGGATGAAGGTTTCAGCTGAGCTAAGATTATGGTTGTGGATTAGTTTGCATATTGCAAGGCCCTGCTGGGTTAGGCACCCAGGGGCATTCTACCTTGGAGATATACCTCCAGTCCTATTTTTTGTTCTTTTTTTGGGGGGGGGGGATACTGGGGATTGAGCCCAGGGACAGTCTACTTCTGAGCTACACCCCCAGCCCTATTTTTTTTCAGTACTGGGATTGACTCAGGGGCATTCTACCTCCGAGCTATACATGCCCCAGTCCTATTTTTTGTTCTTTATTTTGAAACAGGGTCTCACTAAGTTGTGGAGGGCCTCACTAAGTAGCTGAGGCTGGCTGTGAACATGTGATCTTCCTATCTCAGCCTCTCAAGTACTGGGATTACAGGAGCCACCACACTCAGCTCCCCTGGTCTTTTTTTCTTTCTTTTTGTGGTACTGGGGATGGAACCCAGGAGCATTTTACCTTTGAGCTACACCCCAGACCCGAATACTCTGGTCTTCTGGTCTCAGCCTCACAAGTACTGGGATTACAAGTGTACACCACAATGCCTGGCCTCCAGGCCTTTTTTTTTTTTTTTTTTTTTTTTTAGCAGTACAGGAGATTGAACTTAGGGGCATTCTACCTCTGAGCTATACTCCAGCCGTATATATTTTTTTGTGGTACTGGGGATTGAATTTCAGGGGCCTTCTACCTCCGAGCTATACCCCCAGCCCAATTTTTAATTCTTTATTTTGAAACCGAGTCTCACTAAGTTGCGGAGTGCCTCGCTAGGTAGCTGAGGCTGGCCGGGAACCCAGATCCTCCTGTCTCAGCCTCCCAAATGCTGGGATTTCAAGCATGCGCCACCACACCTGCCCAGCCCTATTTTTATTCTTTATTGTGAAACACGGTCTCAGTTGCAGAGGGCCTCACTGAGTAGCTGAGGCTGGCCTTGAGCCTGGATCCTCCTGTCTCAGCCTCCCAAGTACTGGGATTACAAGCGTGTGCCACCAAGCCTGACTTCCTGGCTCTTGTTTAAAAAGTTTTTTTTTGTTGTTGTTTTCTTTTTTTTTTTTTTTTTTTTTGGTGCTGGGAATTGAACCCAGGGGCATTCTACCTCTGAATTGTACCTCAGCCCTATTTTATTTATTTGTGGTACTGCGGATTGAATCGAGGGACATTCTACCTCCAAGTGACACCCCCAGCCCTATTTTATTTTTGTTTTGAAACAGGGTCTTGCTAGGTTGATGAGTCTGACTACTTGCTGAGGCTGTCCTCAAACCTACAATCCTCCTGTCTCAGCCTCACAAGTACTGGGATTACAGGCGTGTGCCCCACGCCTAGTTTATTTTTTTATTTTGTTTTTGTTTTTGTTTTTGTTTTGTGGTACTGGGGATTGAACTCAGGGGCATTCTACCTCCGAGCTACACCCCCAGCCCTATTTTTTATTCTTTATTTTGAAACCGGGTCTCACTAAGTTGCAGAATGCCTCACTAGGTAGCTGAGGCTGGCTGCGAACCCGGATCTTCCGATCTCAGCCTCCCAAATGCTGGGATTACAAGCGTGCACCCGGCTTACTTTTTTATTTTGAAACAGGGTCTCACTAAGTTGCAGGGGCCAGCTGCAAACCTATGATCTTCCTATCAGCCTCTCAAGTACTGGGATTACAAGTGTGAGCCACCACACTCAGCTTTTTTATTTTATATTTTGAAATAGGATCTCCTTAAGTTGCTGAGGGTCTCACTGAGTTTCTGGGGCTGGCCTTGAACCTATGATCCTCCTGTTTCGGTACCTGGAATTATAAGTGTGCACCACCACACCCTGCTTCACTTGCTTTTGGGGGGGCAACTGCTAGGTATCAAACCCAGGGTCTTTTGCATGCTGGGCAAATGCTCTCTCACTGAGCTTATGCACAAAACCCTTTAGGGTCAAAAAGTTATTGAGCCGAGTGTGGTGACACCTGCCTTTAATCAAAAAGGATATTGTCCCCTCTTTAAGGTTACCTAGGAGTAGGAGGAATTCATGTCCCTCCCTCTTATTCTAATCCAGTCCCTTGTAACTTTTGTCTGGAGTTAGCCATTTCTAGGCATCCTGACTCTGAGAAGTCCTTGACCTTTCTAGAACTTGGCAGGCCAATAAGTTCTCTTTCCATAACAGAACCCTAAGGTTCTCCAGTATCTATCTGTGCCCTTTATTCATGTAGGGCTGACTTAGAAAGTAGGGTCTGATTTGTGACAGATGGCTGTACCAAGCAAGGGGCAAGCTGGGCGTGGTGGCTCATACTTGCAATCCCAGCATTTGGGAGGCTGAGACTGGAGGATCCAGGTTCTTGGCCAGCCTCAGCTACCTAGTGAGGCACTCTGCAACTTAGATCCTGCTTCAAAATAAAGAATAAAAAATAAGACCAGGGGTGTAGCTCAGAGGTAGAATGCCCCTGAGTTCAATCCCCAGTACTGCCAAAAAAAAAGCCAGGGGCGGAGTATGTGAATCCCTGGCTTGGTTGTTTTGTTTTGTAGTACTAGGAATTGAACCCAGAAGCATTCATCTCTAAGCTATATTCCCAGCCCTTTTTTTTTTTTTTTTTTTTTTT
>PVLC010026574.1:0-22591 GCA_004027655.1 Graphiurus murinus | reverse complement strand
TGCGTTGGTCTGATAGTTTGGTTTCCTTTCTTTTGGGTAGATACCCAGTAGAGGGATCACTGGATCATATGGTAGGATCATTCCCATTCGTCTGAGGATCCTCCATACTGTTTTCCACAGTGGTTGCACTAATTTGCAATCCCACCAACAATGTATTAGGGTTCCCACTTCTCCACACCCTCGCCAGCATTTGTTGTTGCTTGTGTTCTTGATAGTTGCCATTCTGATTGGAGTTAGATGAAATCTCAAGGTAGTCTTGATTTGCATCTCTCTGACTGCTAATGATGTGGAACATTTAAGATCTTCTGACCCTTCTAAAGGAGCTGGAAATAAGGACTTATTTATGATATTATTTGATAGTTAATTCCATGTATTTAAAAAAATGAAATCATTTACAGGCCAATATTATCTAAGCTCAGCCAAACACATCTGCAAGCCAGATGAAAGCAATAGGCCAACAGTTTTCAGCCTCTTATTTAGGTGATCTTCATGCTTCTTCCTAATGTAAAAGTCTGGTTTTTCTACCTCTGGGTGCTTATTTAATAAACTAATGAGATTTTATATTTTACCCACTTTTCAAGAAACTTAGCTGAGCAGAAAAATCAAGCAAAATGACATGGCAGAAAAAATAGTCAGAAGACAAATTCAAGTTCCTCCTTCACCCTGAAAGCAGCTAAAAATAGGAATAAGTCCAACATGTCTAACTCATAAATGAAATTATGTCAGGAGAAGCACTGTAACTCTGAAGCACCAAACATAGCTCAGGAATGACGATTGTATTGCCTGTCTTCTCTGAGATCAATTAAGAAGAAAAACAAACTTTGGGATGGCAGACTATCACCAAATGTAAAACAATGAAAGAGAAACTTCTCAGAACTTTCAATAGAAGTCAACAATTATCGTGGTGTTAAACCTCCAAAATTACCAAATTAAGTGGAATTTGGTTTCAAACCTTTGTGTGTGTGTGTATGTGTGTGTGTGTGTGTGTGTGTGTGTGTGTGTGTACCGGGGACTGAAACCTGTTAGCTCCACCTCCAGCCCGATTTTTTATTCTTTACTTTGAAACAGGGTCTCACTAAGTTGCAGAGGCCCTCACAAGGAGCTGAATCTGGAAGCAAACCTATAATCCTCCTGTCTCAGCCTCCCAAGTATGGGGATTACAAATATGTGCTACCACACCCCACTAAACCTTTGGTAATTTATAACACACAGAGCTTTATCTAGTTTTGCCCACTCTAGTACCTGAAGTGCCCACTCTAATAACTAGGTGAAATCCACTCAATACACAACTTTCTAGATAGTAAAATCTATTTGTAATCTTTTAACCAAGGATTTAGGATGATTCACAAAGGCCTATTAAACATGAATGAATTAATACTTTGTAATGAAAGTTCTGAATAATTTCCGTAGCTGTAGGCTGGTAAAGGATGCCACATTGTGGGATCTGATATCAGCCTCCAGCACCTCCCCACTTTGAAACTGAGTCACAGGAAGTTTGGGTCCTGTCCAAACCCCCGTTTGTAGGTCCTAGATTTGTTATTCTAAATTATTCCAGGAATCTCGCCACTAATCACATATAAGCCTTAGACTTCTCTGGTCTACCCTAGGGATAGCTAAGCAATGCTATTTGAGTAAACCATGGCACCCAAGTGCCTCATAGGTAAACCATGACACCTCCTAATAAAGCAATTCCCTGCAAACAGCATAGACCAAGAGTTGACAAAATTTTTCTGAAAAAGGCCAGACAGTAACTATTGTAGATCTTATAGGTTGCTGTGTGTATATCATTTACTCCATCATGGTAGCAGACAGCAGCCATAGACAATCTGTAAATGTTACGGAATGGCCGTGCTGCAGTAGAACTTTAATGACAAAAGCAGACAGATGGACACAGTTTTCTAACCCATGACTTAGACTATTCACTTCATTCCATATGAAGTGAGCTATTCACTGCCAGATGATATTGAACTGTTAAATGATATTGATGCTCAGTAAAACAAAACTCTGCAAGATGCTCCATATAATGAACTTTATATTCTTCTTAAAGCTACTCTATGAGGCGGTGGTTTGGTTTTCCATTCTATAAGTAAGGAACACAAAGACTTAGCAAGCTTAATCAACAGGCTCAGAGTTACAAAGCTAGTGGGTGACAGCCAGGATGTCACTATAGGTTTCTCTGACCCTACATCACCTCTCTACCAAAGCAGTGAGTGTCCCATGTGGTATGCTTGAGAATCTCTAAATGCCTCTAAAAACTTCTGAGTTGTTGGGGGATATGGATAGTCATTAAATTTTCATTAAATAATGTTCAAAATGAAAGTGAGCATTTTTTAATTTAGCTGAAATGACTCATGCTGAAAACAAAAGGAAGACTAGGGCTAGATTCCATTCATTATCCTTTATTTTGATTAGACCTATAAAATTTTACTTACAAGTTCTTTTGTAGAAGAAGCTAGTGAAGCAATAACAAGCACATTTCTAATGCAGTAGGCTTTTTAAAATAAGATAAATCATTTTTCTGGTAGCTCCACAAGACCTTTTCACTCTCCAGTTATAAACAATGTCAGTAGGAACATTCAGCTTTTTCTTAACACTTAAATCTGAAATACAATTCTGTTTTGCAAATTTAACAAAGTCAATGTTATTAGACCACCCAGAAGACAACTATTAAAAGAAAAGAACCCTATTATTTAAAAATCCAAATATTTAAGAGGAAGAAATTCTGAACATAGAGCACATTTAAATGAATTGTTTTGAATGTATATTCTTAATATTGACAATGTTTTTTAAAATATCCCTTCAACTTCCTTGGAAATCAGAGTCAGTCACTTTGAAACTTTGGTTCCACATATGAACATTACCATCTATGGTGCTAAGGAAAATTAATTTTAAATGTTCTTAAGATAACTGAAGTTCTCTCATTATAAATCACCATAAAGGATAAATGTAAAATTAGAAAAGTAACTCAAAAGTGTTTCTTTGTCTTCTAAACAGGAATATCCCTTTAGCTACTGAAGCATAGAAAGTAAGACATGTTGAAACAAACCAGTAAAACATGTTTAGATTTTCAAGAAACTGGAAAGTACCCGTTTTCCACAGATCTGCCTAATCACTACACTGAATAATAAAAACAAATCCCCAAAGTTCTTCAGCAAAGCAAGATTTGTGCTTTGATAACAAACCAGATGAAGCTTAATATAAATACAACTGGTAGTTGTGTTCCAGTTATGCTTCCCTGAAGGGATATGGAAGATGCAACTGATAAAGTAAAATCCAAAACCTGGGAAACACAATCCAACTTTAACTAAAGGCCGCTTTGACCAGAAGGTTCAACGCCATGTCACGATGGAACTATTACACTTTATTCATCCTCTGCAATCGCTTGTGTGTTTGTGTATATCTGTGTACTACCCTAAAGAAAGGACACATGGACTAGAGTGTATGTTGGCAGAAGGCTCAGGATCCAATCTACAAAACAGCCAAAATTCTATCTTCAGAGAACAATTGTAATTGTAATTCTAATTCCATCCCTCCAGGCCTCATTGCCAGGCTTTGATCCCTTTGAAATAGTATCTTTTTATCTTCTTCCCATCTTTGGTGCCTAGCACAGGGTCTGGCAATGATAATAACAACAATAACTAACATTAACTCCATCCTTTCCATACACCAGGTACTATGCCAACAAGCCTTTTGCAGAAAATGATTGCTCACACGCCTCCAAACAACCTGTTATTTCTAAATTTTCAGTAAATTTTAAATGAATTAAAAAATATATCAAATCATATGTGTGTAAATCACACTTTAAATGAAACAAGAGGTTTACTTTTGCAAGAAGCTCCTCTGCAAGCCCATTTATAAGCCCAAGAGAAGCTTTGCAATGTAATCATCCCCCTGACTCCTCTCTTGAACAGAGGAGTAAAGGGGAAAGAAAATATACAGATGATTAACTAAAATCAATTCTATCAAGATGGCAAATTTGTAAGCTAATTTTAAAATCATTTCCACTTTAAAATTAAGCCCACAGCCATGTAAGCCTAAAACAAAAAAGACATAAATTTAAATGTTAGACAAGTAAAACTATTAATAAAAAATCATATTTAAAAGACTTGAGTCAACAAATTCATGAGGCTCTTCTTTTCTTAATAGAAGCCAGTTGACTCGTAGCTGAGATTCTTCGAGGCTCCCTCCCACGCAGGCACGTGGTTACTGAGCAAGTCACTAACCCACATCTTTGGATCATAGCTACTCTCTCTGCAGCTCAGCTATAACCACATTGTAAAGGCTTCTTTCTCAATTAAAATGATCAAAATCTTTGAACAAGATGATAGAGCTGGGGGCATAGTTCAATGGTAGAGTGCCTACTTAGAATCTGTGATATGCTAGTTTTATCTCCAGCAAACATGCCCCCATCACTTCAAAGCTGTGACTTTAAATCACACTTCGCATTTATATCACAGAAGAAACCAAAGCAATGGTTAAGGCCCACTTAAATTATGAAGTGATATATTAAAGTTTATACATGTATAAGTCCCCATAACTGATTATTACCCAGAATGGCCAGTAGCTTTCAAACTTTTGAGATCCATAAAATCTGGAATAAACTAATGATGAACGATGAGAACTGGCCTAGTACCAGATGAAACAGATGGAAAGAAAAAAAATTTAAATAGAAAAAGAGACATTTCCTAGAGAGTATAGGGGAGGTTTAAAGACAGTTAACAGTACAGATTTCTCTACTGTTCTTAGCAAATTCCTAACTGTTATCTGGTATTATGCACTTAAATTTGGAAAGTGAACATAAATAGAAGTGGAAATTATTTGAAAACAGGAAGCCAAAAAGATAGTAGAGATACACAGAGGCCCTATAAAGTGTATTGCCATTTTATTTTGTTTGTCAGTTTTAGACTTCTATAGATGTGTAAATTTTTTTGGTTAAAGTTTATCCCTCTTAATAAAAACTCAGACAGATAAATGTGTTCGCTGATTAGGTATGTCAGATTGAATCAAGTTTTTTTCTTTCCCACAGTAAAACACAAACTGCTCATCTGACCTAAACCATTACTTAAGAAAATAGAATGTAATTACATTTAAAAGTTAAAGCTATGTTACAAAGCCTTCTTTCTAAATTAAAATGATCAAAACCTCTGGATAAGATTGTAAATACATAGTTCTAAACAAATATATGTTTGTCAAAAAAATGCTACCCAGAATCCCATCACTTTAAAGTTGTGACTTTGGATAAGACACTTGGCATTTCCTCATTTGTAAACTAGGCCAATTGGATTAGAAAATTCCCTTCTAAGCTTCTTTCCTAAAACATTCCCTAACTTTCATCATACTCCTAATTTGAAAGATCTTTCTTCATGGGTTTCTTTTGCTGATTGCTATGGATAAATTCATTCCAGAAGATGGAGGCTTCTTTCTTTAAAAAGATAGACATTTCAGTCTCTGATGAATTTCCTCTCTCCCTTTAACCATCAATCTAATTAAAAAAAAATGCCATCTAGCTAAGTAGCCATCTCCCTGCTACTTGGGAGGTTGAAGCTGAAGGATCACAAGCCTGAGCAACTTAGCAAGATCTTATCTGAAAATAAAATTAAAAGGGCTGTGGATATACCTCAGTGATGGAGTGCTTACCTAGCATGTACAAAACCCTGGGTTCAATTCCTAGTAATGTACAAAACCCTGGGTTCAATTCCTAGTAATGTGAAAAAGAAGAAAGAAAGAAAGAAAGAAAGAAAGAAAGAAAGAAAGAAAGAAAGGAAGGAAGGAAGGAAGGAAGGAAGGAAGGAAGGAAGGAAGGAAGGAAGGAAGGAAGGAAATCTAGACGTGGTGGCACACGCTTATAATCCTAGTACTTGGGAGGCTGAGAGACAGGAGGATCGCAGGTTCACAGCTAGCCTCAGCTACTCAGTGAGACCCTATTTCAAAATAAAGAATAATAAATAGGGCTGGGGGTGTAGCTCAGAGGTAGAATGCCCCTGGGTTCAATCCCTAGTACCACAAAAAAAAAAAAAAAAAAAAATCCATCTAAGATTAACAAGGGAAATAAAAAGTAAAATTTCAGCTATCAGCCTTCATAGTTTCCCTGTGTGGCTAAGAAGTAGTAAAACTTATGTATCCTTATATGATTTACTTGAAAACTACCTATATAGATGAGGAAATGAATGTAAAGGAATGGCTTATAGCTGCTCTTCTTGAGAATTTACTCTGAGCAGGTAAGCAGGTAAAGCAGGTACACCTTTATAATTTTGCTGTTTTTGTTAGTGTTTCCAAACTTAATCTACCTTCAAATCTGGACCACTTCTTCATATCTGTTTTCATGTAATTCTGTTGATGACCTTTACCTCACATTAGTGATTAGAAATGAGGTGTAACGCCTCAGTCTCTGCCCAACAAGAACTAAGTATTTGTTCTAACTTGAGACTCTATAATGAACTACTGCTGGTTTGGCTGACTATAGGTAGACTGAGGTGTAGTACCTTTGAAGACAAATGCAACTTATAATGTTTTTTGAAAAATTTTTTATTGTTAGACAGGTGCAGTGGCACATGTCTGTGATCCCAGCTCTTGGGAGGCTGAGACGGGAGGATTACTGTGTGCAGGCCAGCACACAGTAACTTAACAAGACCTGGTTACAAAATAAAAAATAAAATAGGGCTAGGGGCACAGCTCAGAAGTAGAATACCCCTTGTGTCAATCCCCAGTGAAAGAAAAAAAAGAAAGGAAGGAAGGAAGGATCTTATTGGCTAATACTTTTAGAAAAGGAGGAGGAGGGCAAGGAGGGGGAATTAAATTTACTTGTACTGTGTGTGGAACATTTCTCCTCCAGATCTCATGCCTGGCTCCTTCAGTCAGGTCACCTCAGATAGCCTTGTCTGACCACTCCAGCCAAAGACTGACCCTGAGTCACTTGCCACTATATCACTATTTAATTTCCCTCTGAAAATTTATTACCACCTACCTTTTAGGACTTTGTGAGGACTAAAATTTTAAATCCATGCTAAATGTTGGAAACAGAACCTAACACATAATAAGAACTGTATAATATTAGCTATTAGCATTTTTAATATCTATTATCTTGTTTATTATTACTCTCCCACTAACATTTTTACTGCTGTATTTCCAGTGTCTAGGACCTTGCCCAGTACATAGAAGGTGTTCAATAAATTACTTAGTAAATGAATTAATTTCATTCTTCTCTCATCCATATTAAGACATGGCTGGATGAATTCACATATTCGTTCCCTCACTTGAAAGTTGTATGTGTAGAGCAATGTGAGAGTTACTGAGGATACAAGGTGAATTAATAAATGAGTGTCTGATGGACAAAACAAAGCATCAACAGATAATTATGTTACAATACAGCATAGAAACTGCGCCACTCGAGGCAGAAATCTGTGGGCTATTCAGTTCTGCTATACTTTCTATGTGCCCCCACATCTGGTCAGACACTAAGTCTTTGTACTTGTTCTAATGCAGGAGGTCTCTCAAATTTGATCTCCTCCATTCCCTCTGTACCATCATTTTCTTATACATTTTTCTGGGTAGCCCCTTACAGTTCAGGGCCTCCAACCTCTATGATGTTGTAGCCCAACATTTTTTACTATATGGATTTAAATTCATGAATGAATGAATGAATGGCACAGGAACACAGCAAATGGGTCACTCTCTGAGGAGGTCATAAAAGGCACCACAAAGAAGGTGACACATGAGCTGGTCTTGCATGATCAATGAGAATTGGCCAGGCTGAGAAATTAGGAAGATTTTTCAGGCCTCAGAAGAGCATGGGCTGTCCTGGGAGTCATGAAAATCTCCATGTGGCTGGAGCCAGGAGCCACACCTAAGGAAATGGCAAGAGATGAACCTAGGGAAGGAACTGGGATTCAAATCTAAAGGAATTTGGAAGTCCCACAAGAGGGCTTATACTTTAATTCTGGAAAGAAAAAAAATGTATATAAGCAGAGGAATGACATCACCAGGTTTGTCTTGGGTGAAGACAATTCTGCTGCAGATAGACTGCAGTGAGATGAAACTGCTGGCAGAGAGGTGGGGAGGATCAGTCAGGGCACAGCAGCAGTGAGAATGGACAGAAGGGGTGGAGGCCAGAGGTGTTTTAAAGGTACAGTCAATGGTGTGCTGTGATGTGGAGAATGGTTATATTAGCAAAAAAATAGGTACCTCAATAGTAATTTGGTGATACTTGTTTGAGTCTTTTTTTTACTATATTTCATAAGCAAAACACTGAGTTAAAACTTAAAAGACACAAACAACCCCACATAAATCGAACTAAATACCCAGGGGAGCAATTTTAGTTACAGAATTTGGGCTTTTTCCAGTCAAAATATGTATGGTCCCAGAGGACCCCAGAAGCCGGATGTCCTCTAAGTACATAACAGATACTATTAGCCATGGGAGAATCACAGGTCGGGAAAAAAGTCTAAAAAACAATTAAAATAACCAAATACAAAGTACCTGAAGAACCACTCAAATATTAGTGGAAAATATGAAAACTGGGGCTACAGAGCATTCAATAGTGATGTGTGTAGAAATAATCATATGATATAAAAACTGACCCAAGAATATCTACTTCAAAATCAGAAAAGACTATAAACCTATTGCTGGGAATGAGAGGGACCAGAAAGGCTTTTCAAAGAAGTCTCATTGGAGTCAAACCTAAAGTTGTAATATTTCCTTTTGCAGAGATGAGTGGAAGTCCTCTTCAAAAATGATGAGAAATATGTGCATGTATGCCTTTACCAGCTTGTACCTAACAAAGATGTATGGTTTCAATGCACACACACACACACACACACACACACACACACACATATATATGAATAGAGACAGAGATGGAGGTGTGTGTGTGTGTGTGTGTGTGTGTGTGTGTGTGTGTGTGTGTATGGTGTGTGTGTGTGTTTTGTGGGGCAGTATTAAAGGAATAAATGGGAATTTCCAGCTCAATTGACCCACTGGGTACATAAACAACAGTAGTGGGAATTACAATTGAAAACGTAGTACTAGGCCAGGTCATGATAGTCACTAATAGTCTGAACTTCAGGGACCCACTAGAGGTGGCTGAACCCAAAAGTGACATGCTCAGCACCATGCTTCAGGAAGAGTAAGGAGGCGGGGGTAGGGAAAGTGGAGTGAATGGAGGGGCACAAGGTAGTCAGTTGTTGGGTGGGAGCTGGGATAGGAGCAATAGGAACAGATATGGTAGAAACTTTTGAGCCAAGAAAAAAAAAAAAAAAAGTAACAGGCCTTAATAAGATTGGAATTGCAAAAGATGCAGATTAGTTATGGGAGCTAATCATCAATGAGATTGCACTGGAGCCTGAAAAAGTTCTAATTGTGAGTTTGGGGGTGTTGGAGGGTATAACCCATCAGGCCAACTTTTCTGCTGAGTCACTGCACAGACCCTGGAATTGCAGCTCCCGCCCTGCAACTGAGAAGGTAACTCACCAGAGACTGAAGCTAATGGGGCAATGGAAGATAGGGGGCAGGGTGGAAAGATCTCAGGTCTTTGATGGTGTTATTAAATCACTGACTTAACCAACCATGGGGCTTTGAGTTGTATGCTAAAATGTTCTAATACATTTCCCTGTTGTTAAAAATAAGTTTGGGGTTATGATGTTGTTGTTGTTGTTGTTGTTGTTGTTAATAACACGAAAGCAGGAGAAGTCAGATGGTGATATCCAGAAGGAGAGATTCGCAGATAAAGTAGGATAGAACATGGGGTCTAGAGCCTCAAAGACATGGAGTTTAAATGGTACGCCGGAAGGTCCTCATGGACAGAGAGGCATGTGAGGCTATATGGTATGTGGTATGTGGTATGTCAGGGCAATGAAGGGGCAAGGCGCTGTTAAAATGAGAATAAAGACAGGATTCAACAGGAGGGAACCCTGAGAAGAGTTAGAACCACAGATGTTTGTCAACTCAGAAGACCATCTCAGCAGAGGGAAGTTCCAAATGTGCAGCAGATTTCAGGTGTAGCTGTGCCTATAAGGAACATAGAACGTCATAGAAATAAAATTCCTAAGTGTCTAGAGGCCAAAGATCTCTAAGCCAGGGATTGAAAAAACAGTTAAGTGTCCAGATTCCTGAAGATGATGGGGCGGGGGTGGGGAGGCAGGGAATCGATGAGGTGAGAAGTGAACAGATGTGAGTAAAGTGGCACACAAAAACAAAGTGGAGTTCAAAACACAAGTTCCTGAGAGACAAAGAACAAACAGTAGTCTGGATGTGATGGTGGGAAGCAGGAAATTTGCTGGCCCCTGCTCCTCACTCCAGAAGCCAGAGAAAGTGGAAGAAGTGACCACCGGTGACAAAGTTGGCTCAGGAACATATAAGTTAGAGTAAAGCCAAGACCAAGTTTTGGCAAGGGTGGAGGGGGATTTTACAGGGAGAGGTTAGAGAATGTGAGTGTAAGCAAGGACTAGTAGAGTGCAGGAGGGGGCCTTGTCGAGGAGAAGGTGAGTATGGCATGGGAAGATGGGGCTGCAATCTACAGACAGCAGAAGTATCAGAGGGTGGACATGCGGCCCTCTCGGAACCATTTTTAAAAGAGAAATGTAGGTGGTAGGCAACTGGATATCTGGCTAGAAGAACATGCAAAATGATGGTAGGAGAAAACGGGGCTGGGAGAATAAACCACAGGAACTTGGGGAGTTTAAAAGCCTGGCAGAATAAAAATTGGAGATGAATTTGAAAGCAGGAAGACCTAAATCTGAGTCCCGACTCTGCCACTGCTGGCCAAATGGCCTTAAGTTTTTGTTTCCTCACTGGTAAGATGGAAATAAAAATACCAACCTTGCAGGGTCCTGATGAAATTTAGAGATAGCTTATGCAAACCAGCTGGCACTGTGACAAGCATTCAGTGGACACAGCAAAGCATCACTCTACTAGCACGGCCAGCTTCCAAGCTTCCGGCCGGCCAGTACAAATAACATGTGATGGTGCTGCTCAAGTGACAGTGAGTAGAGAGCTAAGAATTTCCCCCAATAGCATTCCTCTGGAGTATACAATACCACTAGCAATGAAAAAGAGTGAAAGTGCTGAACTAAACTCTGCACTAATTCATCAGCCCTGAACCTCAAGAGATCTGAGGTGAGCCAGGCACAACAGTGCATGCCTATAATCCCAGTAAATCCCAGTACTTGGGAGGCTGAGACAGGAGGATTGCATGTTTGAGGCCAGCCTCAGCAATTTAGGAAGACCTTCAGCTACTTAGCAAAACCTTGTTTCAAAATAAAAAAAAATGTAAAAAGGGACTGGAGGTGTAGCTGGAAGGTAAAATACCCCTGGGTTCAATTCCCAGTACCAAGAAAAAAAGAGACTTGAGGAACTTCCCATGTATGGTGAGACAATCTTAGTGCTCTATATTTTTGTTTATTCAGTGAGTCAGCCTATTATCAGCACTCGCAAATTAGCTCTAATTATCAGATAAAAGTGATGTGGTTATTCTAATTGCCTGATAATCAACTACTACAAAAAAGTCTAAGTAGTAAGTAATAATTACCATATCATCTCATAAAGGAGTTTTTTTTCTGACTGAGAACAGCAAAAGCTCAAGATAAATTATAGGACTTTACATTTTTATTCATCTTTCACAATTCATAGTAGGCCCATGCCAATGATTCTCAAATTTAAATCTCCAGCCAGGCTTTTCCACTGAGATTCCAGCTGCTTCTCTGACGTCTCCCTGTCAGTATTTAATATGCAACTCAAACTTAACATGCTAAAATCAGAAAGAACCCTTGGTAAGTCTCCAAACCAGCTCCTCCCCACATAACCACCCTCTATGCTATTATTCAAGCATAAAATATATTTGGACCTGTTCTTTTCCCTGATAACTATCGATCAGCAAGTCCTGTAGGCTCTACTCTAAAATATGTTCCAAAGCCATGACTTTTCTCTCCTTGACTGGTGCTAACCTCATCTGAGTCACCATCATCTCTCACCTGGATTACTGGATTTACAAACTTCCTAAGTGTTCTCCCAACCCCTTGACCATCCATTCTCACCTAGCAGCCAGAAAAAAAAACATGAAAATCACAAATCTCTGTTTTATTTTATCACTCTTAGTATCACCAAGATGACATATAGTAGATACTCAATAAACATAGAATTAATGAACAAATCACACATAATTTTTCTTCAATCAGAGTACAGTAAATACATCACTCTATTTGGGACAGTCAAGTCTCAGGGTCACACAGAATCCAACTCAGAAATTCCTTAAAAAGCAGCCTGATTGACTCCTGCTCTCTTCCAAGCCAATGAGGAAAGATGCTCAGTCCCAGATCAAAATGCCCTTGTATTCTTCCATAGCTTCATACTTCACACCTGCATGCACTGTGTGGCTAGAAGCCTTAAGAGCAGCTGGGCTCACCTGACCAAGATTTGGGATGTGCTTCTTGAGGAAGCTAAGCACACCTCCCACCTCAGTATGGCACAGTCAGCAACAGGGCAGCTCCAGCAAGACTTGAGGGAAGGGAAGCTCTCTCCTGCCATGGGGAACATACTGATGATTCTCCTGCTCTCTTCAGCCATCTGGTAATACAGACATGACCCTGTGTTGCTTGGACTCTTCCTGTCAATCACCACCTCTGTGACTCCCATGCAAAAACTTCAAGGTGTGTGGGGAACCCAACAGGACTTTGGGAGATGTTATAGCTCTAGGTGATGCTATAAAATCATCCACAAAGCTTTTCACACCACATAAGATTAGACCTTGTTAAAAAAAAAATGTTTGTTGATATATATCAGAGTATATAAATATGTGAAAAAATAATAAAATACTATTTTATTTAAAAAATAAAACCTAGGAGCTGGGCATGGTGGTGCACACTTGTAATCCCAGTACTTGGAAGGCTGAGACATGAGGATCGCAGGTTCTTGGCCAGCCTCAGCTACTTAGTGAGACCCTGTTTCAAAATAAAGAATAAAAAATAGGACTAGGGGTGTAGCTAAGAAGTAGAATGCCCCTGGGTTCAATCCTCAGTACTGCGAAAGAAAAAAAAAAAAAAAAACCTAGGAAAGACTATGGTGGTTCTTAAAATTAAAATTCTCCAGATTAGACAAATGAAAAAAATTAAATGACTTGCTTAAGATCCCCCAGCACTTCAGGATATTTTTGGATACATAGTGCCTAATTTTAACACATTTTTGAAGACGGAGAAAAGTGAATTGATGATGAAGGATAATTTTTTTTTTTTTACTTTGACCTTGGTGGGAAGTTTCAGTAAATTTACCTTACAAGGATGTTTTCCGTGAGGTTGTCAGATATGTGATTGAATTCAGCAAGATCATGACCTCTTGAAGGGGAGAAATACTCCTTTTCTCATCTCACAAGTTACATTTGACTTTGCCTTTTCTCTTGCTATGTGTAATTTTTTGAGATAGAATACTTTCACGTTGACTTTATCTTGGAAAGATTTTCTAAGAAATTAGAGTTCCAAGTTTTCCAGATATTGCAAAACAAACCCTGTACTTGCCTTTCTTTGACAGAACTTGGCAGCTTGCCTCGAAAACACATTACTCAGCATGTGCCCTCATGGCATAATTCCCAAAGCCATGATAATCAGACAAAAGCATTTTTTTTTTCTTTCTGAGGAGAGGTTCGCTTTCAGATAAGGTGCTTCCATAAACCAAATCAGCTATTTGCCTTGGTAGAAAATCAAGCAGAGCCTAACACAGGGAGGAAGCTGCACATAAATATGCACATTTAAAATATTCGCTAAGAATTGAAATGAATGTGTTGACTTAGTAGATTCTGATTACTACTCTTTTGTTACTTATAATAATATGACAATTTTATTTATTTAATATAGCTTGCATTCGGTAGAATATAAACAATAAAGACAACTTTTGGTTGGTTGAGTTCTTAAACTATGTCCTGAAATTAATCATAAATTTAAAAATACTACATCAGGTTATTTACTGAGTACACAAATGACAAATGCTCAGTTGGAAAAAAGTAGAAAGGAATTACAAAGAAAGTAAAAAATCTTCTGAAATTCAGCCCCCATCCAGAGAGAGAACCACTACTGACATGTTGGTACCACCTTGTCTCTTGTCTTTCTAGGCACAGATGCATATGTGATTTTATGCAAATGGACAAGTTCATGAGTTCATGAGTTGGTTTGTGGCCACATCCTTGCTAATCCTACAGTGTTTCGATGGGGACATCTATCTCCCTCTTTCCCTGTTCTGCCTCCCCAACCCTCCTTAGCCAAAGAAGCAGCCCAGTATGCATCCTTCCTTATACTCCTATGCCAGGAGTTATAATTAAGTGTGTAAAGTGTTTTCCAGCATATTTGGCGCTTCATGTTTCCCTACTCTTCATTCTGCATTTCTAGGGCTCCTATCTCACCTATTTTGCTTTCTGTCTGACTCATCCAGAAACTGAAAGCACTGCTTCCTCAGAGCTGGGGTCCCACACCAAGGTGCAGAGGAGCTCATGGCCACTCATTTCTCTTTATCAGTTTCCTTTTGTAGCACAAGGCCTCATACCAAGTTCAAGATAATTTAATATTATAAGTCATAGATACTGGAAAATAAATAAGGGCCACAAATAAGACTTAACAAACAGGGGCTTCTTGGCTATTTGTTTATGGTCACGCTAGCCATAAAAAGTGACCTCGCTAAAAATGATCAGGGCACATATTTAAAAGATATAACCCCAGGATTGTTGCAGTGTATAGCATTTTTAACACATTAATGTAATATAAACATAACATAAATATAATATTCAATTTTCTGATGTTTAAGAATATTTAAGAGTTATTATTCTTCAGCTAAAGGAACTAAAAGAAGGGAATGTTAGACATTAAAATACAAATAGTCCCCCAGTAAAACACACACACACACACACACACACACACTACAAATAAGCTTCATGCTAAGGACAGTATTACTTTTTAAATGTGAAAATAAATACTAATAGAGACATAGCTTCCCAATTAAAGTTACATTTATTTAACATATTCCACATCCCAGGCACTGTTAGATGCTGTGGGTGAAGCCAGCAGAGCTAGCTTTTGTCACCAATAAGTTCCTGGTCCAGGCAGCACTGTACAATAGAAGGAGAATATAATCCATGTGTCATTCTTTAAAAAGTAAATTTTTTAAAGAAATTAAATATTCTCGAGTTCCATCCATTTTCCTGCAAATGTTGTAATTTTGTTCTTTTGGCTGAGTAAAGTTCCATTGTGTGTATATACCAAAATTTTGTGATCCATTCATCCATTGACGGACCTCTAGGCTGGTTCCATAATTTGGCTATTTGTAAATTGTGCTGCTATGAACATGGATGTGCACGTACTTTGCAGCTTGACCTGGGGAGCTGATCATCAGTATCATTCAGGGATTCCTGTTCCATTTCAACATCCCATCACAGTTAACAGAAAGGAAAAGTAGAAGCTGAGCCCTGGCTATTAAATGGGCTCACTCAATAATGATTTGCATGTGACTTCTACTCACATTTCATTGGCCAAAAAAAAATCATGTAGCCAAAGGTAGTAGAGTAAGTACAATCGTATAGCCTGCCCAGAAAGCTGAGACTGGAAATATTTTCTATACAACACCAATGATTACCATAAGCATTAAGCAAACGTCATGAGTGAAACAATGTAAAAAGCAAAAACGGAAATTGCTAGAGCTACGACACATGACAAGGATGAAAAGCAAGGGATAGATAAGAAGCTGAAGAAGTTCAGGGAGAGTAAAGTTCCTTCTGGCACCAGTGGAGAAGCATCCATGAACAGTGCTTGCTGAAACTGTCTTACATATCTGGAGGACTATCCCACCTAATTAACTCAGAAGCTACCCTTGAGAAAACAGACATCTTAATTTAAAAAGTACAATATATACCAGACTCACTCGTGCATTTTGAGGGTGATTCTGTGTAAACTGCTTTTCTAAACCATTCACTTTGAGTTTATGAAAAGCCAACTCTGGGCCAGAAATCAGATCACACAGAACATTCTAAGATCTCAGGAAAGGAGTGAAGGAGTAACCTGTAGTGACTAACACACTTGCAATGTTCTGAAAAACATCTAGTGGAAGACGAAGTGCTATGAAAAATCATAGCATCAAGAAGAACACTTTCAATTTCCTACACAGTACCCTGTGTTGTTATTGAGAAACCATTTTGTTGAGAATCTTTCTCCTTTCCTCTCCTGGGCTTCACTGAACATTTGGAGAAGTGCTAGCTATCTCTAGAAATATTTTAAGTATTATAGAGTTGTGAGAATATTAGCATTTCAAGGAATATAGAATTGGGGTATGTCACTCTCTCAAAAATATCCAGGAGAAGCAGAGGCCATGTCATCACATGTGTGCATACTTCTCATCAAATGTAACATCCAACAAATCAAATCCTCACCCAGAAACCAAATGGTCAACTATTCTCTATTGCCCCTGGAAGTGGCAGAGTCACTAATGCATAATCCAGAAAAGAACAACAATTTCAAGAATGTCCATTGAATCATTGTGTTACAAAAGATGTATCTTATTATGTCAATAATTCCTCATCAATGAACTACTGTCCCCAAATAACTTTTATACAAAGACCAAATGTCAGATAATTGTTCACCAAATCCTTTATACAAGTGTCAATAAATGTTTTTAGAATGATAATCATCAAGAACACAAATAATAATAAATGCTGGCAAGGATGTGGGGAAACAGAAACTGTTATACACTGCTGGTGGGATTACAAATTAGTGTAGCCATTATGGAGATCATTTTGGAGGTTCCTCAGGAAACTAGGAATGGAACCACCATATGACCCAGCTATCCCACTCCTGAGTATCTTTGCAAAGGAATTGAAGCCATAATATTATAGTGATACATTTGTACCCATGTTTATAGCAGCACAATTCACAATAACCAAACTGTGGAACCAGCCTAGGTGACCGCCAACAGATGAATGGATTACAAAACTGTGGTATATACAAACAACACAATTTTACTCAGCCATAAAGAAAAACAAAATTATGTCATTTGCAGGAAAATTGATGGAACTAGAGAATATTATTTAAGTGAGATTAGCCACTCTCAGAAAGTGAAGGGTCATATGTTTTCTTTCATATGTGGAAGCTAGAGGGAAATTAGGAAACAAAAAGGACTTCAGATAAATGAGGAGAGATACCAGTAGAATAGTGGGAGCAGATTTAGGGAGAGATGAGAGGAGGGGGAGGGGGGATTCTGATGAAGGAAACAGTTCTAACAATCCTATGTACATTTGCAAAGTTATTAACACCAACTTCAATATTATGAAGAGGGAGAAGGAGGGAACAGGATGAGACCTGGAGGGAAATGCACCAGGTGCCATGTGCATCTATGTTTCTATCACACTAAACCTTAATATAGTGTACAGTTACAATATACCAGTGAAAATATACTAACAATAAATATTGTTGCTCCTTAAAATATGGTAGGCACTAAGATTTTTTAAATACTTAACATAATTATTAATAAGGTCATAAAAATTACAATATTTCACCATGAAATAACTGTAACGCCTTTGATTACTTCCTATATCTCAAACAGTCACATTATAAAAATGTTAGGAATGTCAGACTTAGAGGACTACTTAAAATTTACTGCTCAGTCTTCCCGTTACTTGATAGTGGTATAAGAGGACAGTGAACAGGGTTGACACTTTGCAAGTCTTAAAAGGTAAACATAGAATTCCCTGCCTTTATCTCTGCAGAAAGAAAAGATAAAGACACTTAAAAAAATAACAAGTAAAAGGAGAAAAAGCACTCGGTTAAGGCAGTCAAAAGACATTGCAGAAGGGGCAGAAGGTGAGTTGACTCAAAGGATTTCAACAACCAAGAAGACAGAAAAGCATTGTGGGAAAGAATAAAAGTTCAAAACTAACTCCCAGATGTGTGCTGAAACAACTGAAAATCTATATCTGAAAAAATAAAGTTGAACTCTGACTTCACGCCATGTCAAAAATTAACTCAAAATGGATGAGACATAACAGTAAAAGCTAAAACTATAAAACTCTTTGAAGAAAACAGAGGTAAAGCTTCATGACCTTGGATTATGCAATGAATTTTTAAATTATGACAACAAAGGAAAAATAGATAAACTTGACTTCACTAAAATTAAAAACTTTTGTGCTTCATAGGACAAAATTAAGAGAGTAAAATGACATCTTACAAGGTAAGAGGAAATACTGAAACTTATATAACTAATAATGGGTATTTCTCTAGATCACATATAGAACTTTTAACATCAATAAATAAAAACATTAATGATCCAATTTAAAAATGAGCAAAAGATATGAATAGATATTTCTCTAAAGAAGATAAACAAATGACCAACAATCACACGAAAAGATGTTCAACATTAGTCATCAAGGAAATGAAACTCAGAACCACAATGAGATATCACTTCACAACCCTTATAATCTCTATAATCAAAACAATAGATAATAAAAGTGTTAGCAAGGATACGGAGAAATAGGAACAATTACACACTGATGATGGGAATGTAAAATGGTTCAGTTGCTTTGAGAAACAGTATGGCATTACCTCAAAATGTTAAACAGGGGATTACCATATGATTCCACAATTTCAATTCTAAATGTATACCAGAGTGAAATGAAAACATCCAGGCATGGTGGCACACACCTGTAATACCAGGATTTGGGAGGATGAAATAGACAGATCACAGGTTTGAGGCCAGACTTAGCAACTTAGTGAGATAGTATTTCCAAATAAAAAATAGAATAGAGATGGGGTGTAGCTCAGTGGTAGAATGCCCCTGGGTTCAATCCCCCAAAACAAATGGAAAAGGAGGAGGGGGGGGGGCGGAGGATGAACATATGTCGATACAAAAATGTACACGTGAATGTTCATACCAGCACACTCACAGCAGCCCAAAAGTCCATCAACTGATGAATAATTAAGCAGAATGTGTTTATCATATAATAGAATATTACCTAGCAAGAAAAACAAATTAAGTACCCATGCATACTACAACATAGACAAACCTTCAAAATTTTCTGCTAGGTGAATTAATCCAGTCAAAAAGACCACTTTTTAATTCTATTTACCTAAAATACCAAGAATAGGAAAGGCTTTATAGACAATAGGAAAGGCTTCCATTGACTGTGGAAGGATGGACACAGGGAGAACAGGGTGACTGCTAACAAGTCTAAGGGGCTTTTTGCAGGTTGGAGATGAGAATGTTCTGGAATTGATCATGGTAATGGTTGTACAACCCTGTGGATATACTAAAAACCACTGAGTTGTACACATTAAATAGGTAAGTAACATGGTTGACATGAATTATATCTCAATACAACCATTCTTTGAAAAAATGCAAGATATGCTTGTGAGAAACTATCAGCAGATATTGCACAGGCCCTATTCTGATCAGATAAAAATAATTTTAATGGTGGAGGAAGTAAACCCCAAACTGGAAAGTTAGCAGTGGTACGCTGGAAGCACTTCAATGAAAGACAAGGATTTTGAACTGTATTCCTACCTTCCTACTTGGTTGCCTTAGGATAATGCATATAAAGAATCCACAACCTAGAAAGTACCCCCTAAATGGCAACTATTCTTGTTCTTATACTTTTTTTGGGGGGGTGGGGGTGTCTTTAATAATTCCAGGCAGAGCATTCACCTTGCTTGGACTTCTGAATTGGCTTCATAGGGCCTGTGCAATATCTGGGTTTTATGTATCACTTGGTTTTAGCAATCCCAAGGTCAAAGTTCCATAAGTTCCATCCAATTTAATCTAATTTACTTGTGAAGATTAAATAAAATAATGAGCTGGGAGTTGTGGCACACACCTGTAATCCTAGTACTTGGGAGGCTGGGACAGGAGGATTGAAGGTTCCAGCCTAGCCTTAGCAGCTTTGCAAGGTCCCTCAGCAACTGAGTGAGACCCTGCTTCAAAACAAAATATGGCTGAGAGTATATCTTAGAGGTAGAATGCATCTGGGTTCAACCTCCAGTACCAAAAAAGAAAAGAAACCAGGCATATGGCACATGCTTATAAATCTCAGTACACGGGAGGCTGAGACAGGAAGATCACAAGTTCGAAGCCAGCCTCAGTTACTTAGTGAGACCCTGTTTCCAAATTTAAAAGAAAAATCTAAAAAGGGCTAGGGGTATAATTCAGAGGTAGAATGCCCCAGATTTCAAGAAAAAGGAAGAGGATGAGGAGGAGATGGGGGAAGTAGGGGAGGGAAGAGGATAGGGGGAGGGAGGGAGGGAGGGAGGGAAGGAAGGAAGGAAGGAAGGAAGGAAGGAAGGAAGGAAGGAAGGAAGCTTGATTTTTGGATCCATAAAAACAGAAAATAATTTCAGAACCTTTAAATTCTAAAGCATAGTGTAGCACACAAAAGCAATATCTACAGAGGTAAGTTATATTTTTAAATTATCTTGAGGTAATAGAATGTCACTGAAATCATAAGTGAAAGACAATTAAGGTCAGTAATAGCTATATTCACTAGAAGCTATTCAGCCCAATATACACCACTAGTGGGAAACTGTTAGAGAATATTAGTGTATTAAAGAGAGCGGGTGTTACATGTACAAGGGAGGAAACAAACATCACCCAAGATGACTACAACTTTTCTAGTTTTGACAGATCAGGCCTGTGAGTTACATGAGAAAGTATATAATTTCTTTCTATACATCTCTTTCAAATATATAATTCAAAGTGCATATGCATTATGAAGTTCGGCATTTAAAGGGCACTGACATCTTAGCAATATTAAAAACAAACCAAAAGATGTAATTTTTCCGTCTAGGTTTCTTACATTTTCATTTAGGACTGTGAGGAGGAATAATTTTTCTGATCAACTTTTCAACTACCAAGTAGAGAAGGGATACACATACAAGTCATGGGAAAGTCACTATGAGACACCCCATAGTAATAAATAAATGTAAAATGGAAGGCTCTTACCCTTGAGTGGATGGACTATTTTGGCTTTAAATAGTCAGTTTTGAAGATATTCCAGTTGCCTGTATGTCTTTAATGATACTCAAGTTACTTCTAAACTTAGGATGTTACCAATAATGTGAAGAAAGTGAATGAAAACTCTAACATAACATGGTGATTTTCACATAGAATAGAAAAGCAAGTTCCTGTAAGGCTTCAGGGACAAGTCTCTAGGGTTCTATAATATCAGCACCTATTCAACAACCTGTCCCTTTAGTCTTGGAGCAAGGGCAGCAACCCAGCTTCTATGTTTGGTTCTGCTCCAGACTGTGACCTTACTCAGCCTCTAGAACTGGTAAAAGAAACTAGTCAGCACAACAGTGGGTAGTCCAGAAGAATTTTGAGATGAAGAAAAAAATTAACCAACGATTTTTCAAACCACCATAGATAACCCACCTGTGGTTAATCAAATGGTCATTAACCCAGTTTACATGTCCCAAACTGTATGTGGTGACCTTGCATCAGCAGCCTGCTCAGGTGTATAGTGGATGGCCTTTCCACTGATGCTCTAAGTGGCCCATCCACATATAGGCCATCTTTCCTTCTGCATTTCTATATGTCTAAAGGGAATAGGAGTACAGGTATGAAGACAAAGGGGTCACGAACAAAATTTCAAGCTATTTAAGGATTTCATATTTTTTACAATTCATTTTCCTCTCATTCAAAAAAATTACTGTTCCATATAAATGCCAATTTTACTGTCATATATATGCCTATGATTGTTTTATCATTTCTATTATTCTAATACAAATTATTCATGCTAACAGAATACCTACTTCAAACAGAAACAGCCTTCCTCCAAGCCCATTTATTTATTTTTCTAAAATACAATATATTTTTGTTACTTTCAACCCTTTACCTGAATTGAAAAGACAGGAAATATCTCAGCCTTTGTTCCAAGTGAAAGCACCATTACCACCTATCCCTGTAGATCAGAAATAACCCCCTGAGGTCTAAAGTTTCATTTCCAAAACCTTCTCTTACACAGAGTCTATTATCTGGTTGGAGGAAAAAGATGTTAACTGCAACAGCCCTGGGAGCCAAGCTTATTTTGTCTCTCAGCCAAATAAGACTATAGTTTCTAACGGAATAGCTTAAGCAATCTTCTAAGAGCTATAGTCAGTAGTTTACTAAAATCACTCCAAAAGACAGCATAGGAGGCACAAAACTTTTACGAAGTATAATATTTCTCTTCCTGTGATTTAAAAGCAAATGGATGTATAAACAACTACTAGATGGATTTAAAAACAAGAAAGCTATGAACCTATTCAAGAGGAAAATAAGCAACTAACTAAAGTTAATGATGACCTTAATATGTTCAAAATTAATAGAATGATAAAGAATAGGAAACATCCTAGGAATAGAAAATCTAGAGGCAGCTGGGAGTGGTGGCACATGCTTGTAATCTCAGCATTCGGGAGGCTGAGACTGGAGGATCCGGGTTCGAGGCCAGCCTCAGCTACCTAGTGAGGCACTCTGCAACTTAGTGAGACTCGGTTTCAAAATAAAGAATAAAAAAGTAGGGCTGGGGTGTAGCTTGGAGGTAGAATGCCCCTGAGTTCAATCCCCAGTACTGCAAAAAAAAAAAAAAAAAAAAAAAAAAAAAACAGAA
>PVLC010026573.1:0-22358 GCA_004027655.1 Graphiurus murinus | reverse complement strand
CTCCTCCTCCTCCTCCTCTTCCTCCTCCTCCTCTCTCCTTTGAAATCCTGATGCAAGTTTCTCAGTGGGATGCCCTAAATTAAACTCCTGGAAGGTACTCCCTGACAACCACTGCAAGAAAATATCTTTGGACTTAGTACATTTTAATCCTGTTTTCTAAGTACTATATTAAGAGGAAAGAGGCAAAAGGAAATGAAAATTAGTCCACAAAGTACCGAGTGTTGCAGCTCCATGGCTACATTTCACTTTGTTTTAACTGGAAGGGCCTGAGCAGTGGGCAGCCCCTCTCTCCCAGCACTCTCTGTTTCCAGTGGAATAGCTCAGATTTGAGATGGAGCACCATTTTCACAAACAATAGGTGGCACGTGTCTCAGATGGTCTCTGGGGAGGACCATGCATATTTGTGCACAGTGGAACACTGAGCATGGAATGACCCAGTGGCCACAGGGCAGGGAGAGTGGATGGAACAAGCCCAAGGCTCCGTGACTACTGGCAGCCAGGGCATCTCCTTCATAGGCTCTTTCTTCACAGCAGGTTATAGGCTCATGAGGTCCTAAAGGCATGACTAGAGGCTCTTGCTACCAATTTGTTCACTCTGCTAACATTTGAGTATTTGCTCTGTATCACTGCTTGGAATCAGAAATGAACAAGACACAGGTTCTGCCTTGCAAAAGCTCACAAACAGACAAATTACTGAACAGATAAATTGAAAACAGAAAAGCAAATAGAACAGAAGGAAGAATAAATTTCTGAAGAAAGATTGTACACTGAGTCAGTTAATGGAAACAGATTCTCACTGGGTTTTAAAGGTTGAACAGGAGTTTGCTGGCAAAGAAGAATAGAAAGAGAAGGAAGAAAAACTGAAGAGAAAGAGCATTCTGAGCCAACAGGAAGGATTAATGGCATGGAATCTTAAAAGATCCCTTGATTTATAAAACATCCTTAAAATTCAGCAGATAGTCCTGTTTCAAAATCATATTTATTTTAAGTTTTAGATTCATAGGAAACAAAAACTCTATAGATAATGGGTATTCCTGTCTTTATAAAAATATGCATCTGTTTATTTCTTAGTTTGTACTTTTTATGTGTGTGTGGTACTGGGGATTAAGCCCAGGGGCATTCTACCCCTGAGCTATATCACCATTTTTTAAAATTATTATTTCTTGTTTGGAAACAGGGTCTCACTAGGTTGCTGAGAGTCTCACTAAGTTGCAGAGGCTGGTCTCAAACCTGTGATCCTCCTGTCTCAATATCCCTGATTTCATACTTATTTTTAAATAAGCTGTCACTCAATGTCTCCTTGGGACATAAATGTGTACATTCTGAGCCTTTCTCAGGTTTATTTCTTTTGTGGTGAAGGCTAATCCATAATCTGCAGTCTCCCTTCACATCATCATGTTCTCCCCGCAGTTGGAGGGAGAGCACAGAGGATATGAGCATGGGCCTTGAAGGACAAGTAGCACTCTACCACCCTGCTTGTCTTTTGACATGTTATTTAATTTCTTTGACTCTCAGTTTTCCTATCAGTAAAATGGAATAGAGTAGATAATAGGAATTATTTCACTCTTTAATTGTGAAGATTAAAAACTATTAGAACTTTGTAAATGCCCAATGAAAGCTGCTTGTGGTAATGATGATAATGAAAGGAACAACAGCACTGATAAAGAGGAAGAGATGATGGTCTAGATGCATTGGAGATATACAACTGGTGTTGAAAACACCTAGTCACCATTAAATACAAACATTCTAGAAACTGTATAAATTTGTGTATGTGTATGCAAGAATACACGGCAATAGGCAAAAATATCAGTTTATCTACAAATATTTCAGCACTCATATACAAATCAGTGAAGTGTCTGAAAAGCTACAATTTTATTTATATACCTATAGGTTTATTATGACATATAACAAACATATTTATGTGCTTATGAATATACCTAGGAAGATACCAATATCTATCTATCTATCTATCTATCTATCTATCTATCTATCTGTCTGTCTGTCTGTCTGTCTGTCTGTCTGTCTATCTATCTACCTACCTACCTACCTACCTACCTACCTATAAATCTATCTATCTATTTATCTCTGAGATTGATGAATTTAAATTGCACAAAATAGCCAGGTGTAGTGGTGCACCCCTGTAAATCCAAGAACTTTAGAGGCTGAGACAGGAGGCTTGCGAGTTCAAAGCCAGCTTCAGCCACTTAGTGAGACCCTCAACAACTTAGTGAGACATGTGTTTTGGGGGGGCTAGACTGGGGGTGTAACTTGGAGGTAGAATGTCCCTGAGTTCCATCCCCAATACCAATTAATTAATTAGTAATTAATTAATTGCACAGAATGAAAGTGATAATGAATTTAATGACCTTTTATTGCTCAAACAAGAAAAGGAAAAGAGCCTTGGTCTCCCAGATAAACTATCATTCATAATTTCCTTACCATGTATTTCGTATGAATGTATTTAACTATTAAATTTAGTCCAAAATGAGAAATGGTAATTAAGTAATGTGCCACCAGCTTACCCAAAGGCACTACACATGCTACCAACCAAAATACATTTTATTTGTCCTAATTCCTACTCTGAAGATACATGACTAAGAGGCTAATTTTGATTGGTTAATATTTGACAGTGTGCTGTGTGTCACAGGAACATTATCCTATGTTTTAAAAAATGACTTTAAGGGAGAGCAATCATTTTAATCACAGTTCTGTGAAGTGTTAAATAGTGTCGCACAATGATGGCACCAAAGCCCATGAGATGTTGATTGACTGGACAGGAGGTTCTCAAATTTGCAGCATCTCTGAACTCTTCGCTTAGTCTGATGCTGTCCACACCAAAGTCTCCACTGGGACCACGATAAACCAATTCTAAAAATCTCAAGTATCAAAGACTTTTGCTGTACTTACTACATTTAAATCCCTTGTAGGCACTGGCTGACTGGTAGGAAAGTACATACATTTCTCTTTGAGGTCAACTGGACTAGCTAGCTCAGCCCCAACTTCTGGAGCCTACAACTACTCTCTTCTTTGTGCTTTCCTATAGAACCAGGCCTTGTTCAGAACTGACATTGATAAGGATTCTGAAAATACATTGTATAATGTTTATGAGAAAACCAGTGGTGGTGGGCAGGACTTCAAGTTGCCATGCCTGAGCTCCAGTTTTTCCTTGAGCACATGAAGCTGTGGAATCTTGGGCAAAGAATTATCCTTTGTCTCCTCACTGTAAATTTTTATTTTTAGGGATGGGGTGGGTTGGAGATGGACTAGTACCATCTTGGTTGTTGCATTGTGTTTCCAAGGGGACAAGGAGAAAGCCTTGACTGCATGAGATTGACCACAGCACATCAGCACTCTTTTTACTATCTCTCTATTCTGAATCATGCAATTGATGTCTAAAAATAGAGAGAGATACATGACCCAAGGGAATAAGCTACCATATCAATGAAAGGAAGTGGTGTCCTTTTGCCTGGAGTAGTTGTTCGTTTGTTTATTTGCAATACTGGGGATTGAACCCAAGGGTGTTCTATCTCTGAGACACACCCCAAGCCTTTTTATGTTTTATTTGGAAACATGGTCTCACTAGGTTGCTGAGAGTCTTGCTTTATTGCTAAGGCTGTCCTCAAACTGGAGATCCTCCGGTGTCAGCCTCCCAAGTACTGGGATTACAGGCATGTGCCACCATGCCCAGTCTGGGATAGTTTTTATGACTAAGCATTTTATGAATGGGAACTTCTGCTTTAGGATCATCTGCAAATCTTCTCATAGTGTGCTCATGTCCTCCCTCATTCCTCATATACACAGCTATGAATATGGATTTGGCCACACCAAGATTTAGCTTCCTGCATCTAGACTTTCTCAACATTGCTCTTTGAGATAGATGTGTCTTCAAGCTACACTTACCAGAGCAGTGCCCCGCCCAGCTATGGGAAGTATGTGTGACTTCCTGAATAGCAGTAGTGTAAATCCAGACAGAGATGCTCTCAAAACACCTCAGAGTCTGAAAATGGAAGGAGGAAGCAGAGATCAGCTTCGGGCCTTCAGACAACACCAGGGATAGCCAACTGAGGTGACCTTCTCTGTGCTGTGCGACAATGCCTCTCTAGCTGAGGTGGGCTCATTCCCACTCTGTTGGCCCTGTGCCTCACATTTCAGACTACATAGACCTAAATGGGCCTGAAAATCTGCATTTTCACAATTGCTCAGCTGATGCCAAAGCTGCCAGTCCTCATTTTGAGAGCCAGTGTTCCACAGCTTCTTGGGTTCTATTTAACAAACTTCACCGTTGGATGGCCAGACACCATGGCTTTCCTAGTGACTAAGGCCCAGGCCAGACTGCAGTCACTCTACATTCATGGAAGTAAAATAGAATTCAGCTACCTATTGCTCCTGAAGTTGTGTCTCATTTCAAATTAGGCCTTCTAGTGGGTAGCTTCCAGAAGCCTGTTAAAGAACCAGTGCAAGACTAATTGCAGAAGCAAACTCAAGGAATTTATTAAAAACACAAATTCTAGCCCGGCATGGTGGCTCATGTCTGTAATCCCAGTACTTGGAAGGCTGAGATAGGAGGTCTCAGGTTTGAGACCAGCCTCAGCAACTTACTGAAGTCCTTCAGCAACTTAGTGAGACCCTGTTTAAAAATAATAATAATAAAATAGGGCTAGGGGTGTAGCTCAGAGGTAGAATGCCTCTGGGTTCAACCTCCAGTACCAAAAAAATAAAAACAAAAAACAGAAACAAGAAAACACAATGCCCTCGGATACTTTGATTCAGTCCCTGTGGGATGAGGCCTTGGGAACTGTGCTTTCAACAGTCTCCTCTAATTATTTAATCTGCTTCAGATTTATCTGTCCACAGACTTGGCATACTCCTTCTCATGGCCACACACGTTATGTTCTACTAGTGCACATCTATTTTAATATCCTGCCTAAAACTCAGATGTGCCCTTGGCCAAGGGATTAACTGTGTGTGTGTGTGTGTATGTGTGTGTGTGTGTGTGCATGTGTGTATGTGTGTGTGTGTGTATGTGTGTGTGTGTGTTACTGGGGAAAGGCTTTCTACCTCTGAGCTATACCCCCAGCCCTATTATTATTATTATTATTATTATTATTATTATTATTATTATTATTTTGGAAAAGGTTCTCTCTAGGTTGATAAAAATCTCACTAGTTGCTGAGGCTATCCTCAAACCAGTGATCCTCCTATTTCAGCCTCCCAAGTGCTAGGTTGCCTGGCTAGTAACCTTTTTTTTTTTTAAGTAAGTTCTTGCTGAGTTGCCCAGGCTGGCCTCAACCTGTGATCTTCTTGCCTCAGCCTCTCAAGTCATTGGGATTATAATGCACCCAGCAATTAGTAATCTTTTAAAAGAAGCTGACCCAGTCTTTCCTTAGTTTTTCATCACCAGAGGTGGCAATGCTGGTATAATGGCCTCTGGTCCAGCCCCTTAAACAGGCCCTTGTGGGCACTTAGGTCTTCAAAGCAACATTTCTGGTGTGTTTAGAGTGACTGTGTACATACAGTTCACCCACCTGGCCACTCCAGAAGAACCAGCTCTTGAGAACCCTGGGGTTCCACATGAGTGTGGCTCCTCAGTGAGAGGATTGTTAAAAAGAGGCAAGGCCCTTGGACAAGCTCATCGATCAGTTTACGCATTCACTAGCCCAAGGATGACTGTATCTGCTCCGGTCAGGCATGGAAGTAAGCTTGTAGGATGAAAAGATAAACAAGAAACAGTTCTTGCTTTCAAGGGTTCCACAACTGTGAAACCTAACTTCAGATGCTGAGTTATACACTATTAGCTTTGATACCTACTTTGGCATATGCATTTGTGCTAGTATACACACCCTTTTCAGCACATTAATTCATTTGGCATGTAGTAAGATGGATTACCAACCATCTTACACACACACACACACAACACAGCCTTAAAGCAAGAAAACAATACCCACTTACCAGTTGCTACTTTCAGCATCATTTGCAAGATTTTATTTTAGGTAGCAGAACACACAGTTGCCTTTCAAAAATTTCCTTCATGCTGTTGTTAATACTCTATTCGGGAGTTGGTCCATTAGAGGGAAAAAACAATGGTATTTATTGTTCTATTTGGAAAGGGGAAATTCCTCTTTCTATAGAGATATGAACACTAATATTAAAAGTCTTCCACTTAATATTCAATTATCAACACAAATATAGATATATTTTGCTTATAATTATTTGTTATGTGGAAATTAAATTCAAATATTTTATAACATTTATGTAAAATGGGCTGCTTTACATTAAAATTCATGCAATGCTCCTGTTTCTCCAGTTTAATTCAGTCATCAAAGGATGCTCGAGCTAGCTATATTTTTTTCTTGAGCTAAATATAGTGAATCATATAGTTTAAAGGCATTATCAGCCCTTTTTGCTTTTAAACAAGAGAAAATGCACCATGGAAATACTGTCTCTCATTTTTAAGGTCATTGATTGGGTTAAAAAGGCAAATGCCTTTTTTCGTTGAACTTCCTTCAATTAAGCCATTAACCTTTTAAAATAAGTATGTTCAAAAATCTATCAAAAAAAGCTAAATGAGATTTTAACAAAATCCTGACAATTTCATCTTAAACATATACACAGAAACCATATGTGCTTAGGAAGAAATATATACACACAGGCATTGTTTACAGTGTGATTTTATATTTGGAAGACACTGAAGGAAGAGTTATTCCATACATATATTATCTGCAATGTACATTCAGATAGTCCACATAGATTGTACATTAAGAGACAAGAATATCTCTATCCATGGTAGGTGGACAGACAGACGGACTGACTTCAAACTTGCACTTGCAGTGTGGATTTTTTTTCCTCATCTCCGGGTACTGCTTTTCAAAATCGCCTCGGGCTACAGAACAGCACCTCAGATCCCCAAGGCCCACTGCCTGGCTCCTAATAGCCACTCTCCATCTGTGTCACATGAGCAGCTGATGAGATCGCTCCAGTGTCTGTATTTTGGAGAGCACATCCACCCAGGTTAAAATGCTAGGGTTGCCAAGGAGCAGTCAGAAGCCATTAGTGTGGGTGAGAATTTGCCTTGCAGCAGTTCCTTGGCATGGTGGAAAGCGTGTGCACGTGTCCTGGTACATGTGTGTGTGTGTGTGTGTGTGTGTGTGTGTGTGTGTAGGCGACCCCCTGGTGTACATGTGTGTGCAGGGAGGGTAGGCAGATGAAGAAGACTAGCCAGTATTCAAAAAGTCAACTGCCTTTTGTTAGCCCATACAGTAATTCCTTCTTTGACTATTCTCTCTCTCTCTCTCTCTCTCTCTCTCTCTCTCTCTCTCTCTCTCTCTCTCTCTCTCTCATTCTCTCTCCTCTCTCTTTTATCATAACAGAAGGCAAAGAAAAAGAGAACAGCAACTTCGGGGTCATGCTCTAGTGTTTGGGCAGATGGAAGGGAGCTGCTTTGCCTTGGGGCAGGGTGGTTGTAATGAAGTGGCCTGTCAGTCTGTAAATAGTGAGGGTCATCTCTTCCATGTGATGGAGGGTATCACATTGCAGTGAAAATGGAAATGTCAATAAAATTAATCTGCTAGCTCTTTGCTGTGGTTTTTCTGCTTCTCTGGTCAAAGAAGGTTGAGGGTTTTTTTCAGTGAGAAAGGAAAAGAACAGGTACAGCGAAGCCCACAGAGCAGACCCAGAAGTTAGAAGGCCAGTGACCCAGCGGGCAGGAAGTCTGTGTTGTAGCACAATCGGGGAGGAGGGAGCGGTCTGGCAGTGAGCTGGTGGATCTGTAGCATTCCTCGGGAAGCTGCGGAGCGTCCAGCTCAGGCTACATTGAGCACAGAGTTTATTGTTTTAGGCTTTCTTGGACAAGGTTTTTACTTAGCATGGGATTTATGGCATTTACTGCTAATGAATGTCTATTCTTAAATTACAAAAACCCCCATCTCAGCGCAATTCCCAGATGTCCTTCCAGGACCCCGGCTTCTTAAACACCAGCAGGGAGCATAAACTCTCCACTTCTCTGTTTTCCTCTTTCGTGTGGCTCCAGGCTAATGATGTGCAAGGAAAACACAGCCATCTATAAAGCCCCAGTGCTGTCCCCGTATTCTTCATTTATTTTGCATTTGATTATGCCACAAGTCGGATCTTGTTTCTTTCCTTTTTTTAAAGTTATTAGTTCAAATATTAATGTAGGGATATGGCATATATTGCTGCTCTTGATTGATGCCTTCCCAAAAACAGGAAGACGTGCTCGTATGAATTTTAAGAAAGTAGGGGTCCTGCAATGCCTTGCCAGAAGAGTTTTTCAGATACATAATTTAGATGCCCTCCAGGCAGGCTTTCAAGGCATTTTTGCCGGAGGGCAAGAAAAAATAACTATGACTGTTAAAAGTAAATGATTTTTGCTAATGCACAATTAATGCCAGAGAAAAGCACAGAAGAGAAAGATGTTGATAGAAACTTCTGATTAAGTGAGCACCCTACCTTGATGTGCTTCCCCCCCCCCCAGTGATAATGATCAGTGTGGTGCAGAGAGCTAAAAGTTTTCATGTCATGCAAATGCCGGAGTGCAGGGTCATATGAGGAGTGCGAATGTGCGTGCTCAGGAGGTGACAGTTCTAGGAGGGGCTGAGCAGGCAGTGCGTTATGTGCAATCAACAGTGACACAGTTACTGTCACCTATGCAGGCAGCCTAGAATATATAGACTACAGAACATTTAACTTGATTACCCTACAGTATGTGTTCACTCTGGGCAGGGGGATGCATTTCCACCGAATGGTTTTTCTGATGGTGGTTTTCCCACATTGGATTCCATAATTGACAAAGAGCTACTGCACTGTGTCATGCACACAATTATAATTGAATTAATGATATGGGCAAGTGTGAGACACACAAAATTAACATTTGAAGAGGCCTGGTTTAATTTTGTCTTTTACATATTTGTGTCTCCAATTATACTTTAATGAAAGAGAATATACCCGCTTAATGGATTTCTTTCAACAAGCTCAGCCGAGCTCGTCATTAGCCGCACGTTGTTGGCACCCTTACTATGTCTTCTCTAATGTATTTTCATTTCTTCCTACTAGGAGATGGTTTAGACAACAGTGTAGCTTCACCTGGTACGGGTGACGATGATGATCCAGACAAGGACAAGAAACGCCAGAAGAAAAGAGGCATTTTCCCCAAAGTAGCAACAAATATCATGAGAGCGTGGCTCTTCCAGCATCTCACAGTAAGTCAAGATGAAAGAGAAGAAAAAAGTTTTTGTTATTTTGCTTACTTTCTCCTAGCAAGTTCTATGGTCTCATTCAGATTTATTTAAAAAAAAAAAAATAATAATAAGGTGCCTGTTCTCTCTTTCTTGAAATACGATGACCAAGAGAGCAGTTAAGGTTTTTATCAACTATTACCATCCAAAGAGCTTCCTCTAGAAAGTAGCAGGGGTTTGTCTTAAGAGACCACCAGTTGGACCTTCTCAAAATGGTCTCAGATCCTAAACAATGTCTATAAGTAAATTTGTTATTTATGCTGAAAGGGTTGAGAGCAACTTCAGATAATGCAACCACAACCAAAGGAAATGGCTGCAAGGAGCTCACGAATCCATAAGCATTGCTGATTACACTATTAATGAAAACTGTCTTCTCCAGGAGACAAAAAGATAAAAAAAAAAAAAAAAATCTTGCCACATGTGTGTCCAAGCTCACGGTATCAGGTGCAGTTTTACTTGCTAAAGCAGTTTGCAAACATGTCATTTATTTATATGACAAATGCCTTTGTTTGAAAGGTGGAAATTAAAGATTCTTTTTAGCTGTTCAAGTCCATTATCTCAAGAGTTAACCCCATTCACTTCTGGAAAAGGATTAGCTATGTGCAACATTTTTAAAGTAACAATTTATCTTTATTCTCTAGTTTGCCATCGGTTTTATGTGTCGGTATATACTGTAAGACTCTCATGACAAAAAAGAAAAGAAAAAAAGTATACTTTTACAGAGGAACTAGGCATATTTATATTTTACTGTCCGTTTGGAGATTCTGGGAAAATGGTAAACATTTCCGAGGATGCTTCTTGCCATGATATTGTTTTCAGGCCAGTTTCCTTAGGCTGATGCTTAAAAGTAGAGTAGCCCGTTGAAAGCTGAAGGTCTTCTTTGATTATCCAACTTGTGTGTCGCCATGCTGAATGACATTAGTTACAGTGTCATGGGTCCGGGACAAGGTTCTACTGTTATTTATGGTGGCGGCTGCTGACCTCTTCTCTCGGAGCTGCAGAGGGCAAAGGGTGGAGCGGTGGTGGGGAGGGGAAAGTGATAGATTCACACTCCTAAATCGGCCATTTTGATGTAAGGACATTAGTAGCAAACTAAGGTGTATCGATCTGGCCTGTGGTGTCAGGATTAGCTGGGAGAACCAACGGGGCAGCCGTGGTCGTGGTTATTCTTGCCTTGCAGCTATGGCCATTTCAAAGGTCAGGGCCCTGCACCGCCTCGGCTCAGAGGAATTAGACAGAACATGCGGTCTCTGGGCTGATTACTTAACCAAAGACAAAATAATGAGTCCTAAGCAAATACTGACTAATTGAAAGGGCTGTAAATCCATTACATATTGGTCAGGGATAATCAGGAGTATTTAATCACTTTTATCTATTCAGGAGCACTGAAGCTGCAACAGCAAAGCTCTGAACCTTGCCATGTGGTTATTATTCTCATCATTATCAAAATTACTTCACAGCTGTTCTTTGCTACATCACCTCAGCTGGAGATTTACTAACCTGTAAAATGTTTTTAATTTGGAAGTCGAGTGAGTGTGAGGGGAGGGGATTCTTATTTTTAACCCGAGGTCTGTTTGGTTAGAGTAGCGAGGAAGAAAGGCAGGCAGGGGAGCCGCCCCAGGCAGGCGAGCCGCTGTCTCTTGACCAGCTAACTCACCTGTCTGGTTTCCTACCCCGACTTCTGTCATGCCTGGCCTTTCATAGTTGAAAATCAACTCCAACAGTGTCCTCCCAAGCAAACACCTGCATGAGTTTTCATCCTCTCTGTCATCAAGACCAATGTCGCAGAAGAGCAGAACCTTAGAGAATTCAGCTACTCCATTAACAAACAAGGACACTGAAACTCGGAAAGGGAAGCAACTGGCTGAAGGTCAAGGACCCAAGCCTTCCGAGTCACTACCTCTGGGCCTTTTTGCACTACATTATGGTAACTTGGCTAAACAGACTCTCATCTTTAGCAGTTGCATAGAAATCTCAGAAGCTCTGTCATCACAACACACCAAGGGGGGAAATATGGAGAAGCCAAGTTCTTTCTTTATATCTTTTTAAAGCTTCCTGCTCCCCCAGCCTTTCTGAATAGAGAAGACTTTCTGTCTTGGAAGTGTCAGGAGCCCTCGGTGGGCTTCTTCTTGTCCTGTTAATGTTGTACCTCCTATCTCCCTGTCTGGGACTGTGCCATCGTGCACCCTGGCCACTGGCTGAGAGCTGCGGGCGGCCAGTGATTCCTGGGCATTTGCAGTTCTGCTGCACTATAAACCAAGAGCCAGAGGTTAGCTACACCCTAAAAGAGCTTTCAGCTGGTTAAATGCACACAAGGTTTTGTACAGAATTCTCTATCTGACTAAAATTTTTAATGAATGCTGGCCCTTGAGGTAGGGACGGAAGACTCAAATAGCCTGAGCCCGGGAATCAGGAACCCTACATTTCAAGTTCAGTTTTCCTCTCTACTGGCCAAACCTCAGTGAAGCCCATTAAGTTCTATGGACTTTCTTCTCATTCTTTTTCAAATGAGAGCAAAGATAGGCCCCTTTCCCACGCTGCTACATTTGGGTTCTGCTCAGGGACATCACAGCAAGGCTCTGCCCCGGCCTGGTGGTCATCCTTTCCAGGCCCCTTCCTCCTTCCTTTTCCCTTTTCACTGAGCATTTTCGTTTTCTCCTCCCCATGACCTTCTTTCACAGCGTGCCCCTTCCATCACCTTCTCCCACTGGCTTTGTGTCCCATCTTTCTCTCTGCTCCCCTCTCTTTTCTGTGCTTTCCTTGTGTCTTAAGGAAATTCGCCCCAGTTTTCTCTTTGCAAATGTTTTCCCTCTTCATCCACACTTTCCCCCCCGACTTACAGAGAAGAGGTTCAGTAACTTTGATGAGGATGGTCTTGTAAAACTTTTACTTCCCAATCTTTAATGAGCTGAAAGATTTACTCGGCTGTAATTCTGAGCTCGGAAACCAAGAATAGAGAGCCTTAACTAGAGACATGTTAATTTAGACTTCTTTTCTTACGTGCACTAACAGGCATGAGGAAGTCCTTGGAAATAGAGATGCCCCAGTATATTTTTCTGTCATTTAATTAATTTCAACTTTCAAAGTGAAATGTTGGCTCAGGCTCACTGAAAATAGATGTAGTCTAAATTATTATTTCATGTAAATTTCTTTACAAGTGCATGATTCAATGTGCATTCCTCCATTATTAGTCTCTTTAACATTATTTCAAACTGGTCTGTTCCCTTTTGTGCAGTATGACCTGTTCTTGTATTACAATAATCCCCGATGTACCCTTTTTTCTTTCTTTTTTTAAAAAGAAGCTAATTGAATTATCTCATTATTTTAATTTGTTAAGCAAATGTATTTTGCATCTCAGGATGTGTTCTTAAAGAAGGGGGCTGCTAAGGCTTTGCCCCCTGAATGGGCCATTGGCCCATTTTGACATTCACGCATTCATTAACTAGCAGAACATAAAAGAACTCTGGTTGTATTTTTTTTTCCAAACACCCAACCAGCATGGAGCAACTTTTTCCAATAAGCCACAGGGGTCTCTCTACATATGTTCTCAACTGCACGCTATTGTCACCTATTCTGAATACCTCAAAAGGCCCAGAAAGGAAAAAAGCCCACCTCAACAAAGGCCAACTGTAGCAATTGTTAAGTCTTAGTCTCAATATGACAAAAATCATTAACCTTCAGTTTTCTTGGAAGAACAAATTCCACTACAACTGTAACAGTTAAAACAATCTTTCAAATTCCTATGTGCTACCAACTTCAGGGGGAAAAGGTAACAACTTGTTGATAATTGATCACAGGGAAGAAAATATTTAAACTAAATCCAAAGTAGAATTTTTAAAAACCAAAGTTTTATAATAGAAGAATTTCCATGTTTGGAATCAAGTGCTTTGAGTTTGCTTCATCTGAGGCTCAACAACTACTTTCTTGTTTCTTACTACCTAGTCCCAAAATGTCTTTTTAAAAATCCTCTCTAGAAAACGCACAACTTTTCCTTAAAATGGAAATAAATCCATGTTTTTTATTTTTTTTTCTCAGAAATTCAACTAGTAAAAACGTTATACATTATCATTGGTTGATGACTCTGCCTGGCTTCTTGGACTAAAAAATGTAGAAAAGACCAAAGAAAAAATCTATTAGGAATATATGTGATTTAACTAGAACATACCCAGTGGCAAAAACAAAACAAAAAACAAACGAAAAAAACCAACAACAACAAACTTAAGGAAATCCTAGGGAAGTTTATTTCTTTTGCTAATACATGGAGATTATGATATCATAAAAGTAAGCCTGCCATTACAATCGTTTTTTATTTGACTTCAAAGATAGTTAAAGAAAGAAACAGCAAGAAATAATACCCAGGCTGACAGTTTATTTATAACCATGAAAAACTCCTCCACGCCAAGAAGCCGTTAGTGTGCTCAATTAGGCTCTTAGGTACCTCCACTTGCCCTCTTCGAGAGCTCCCCCAGTTGTGCTGCAAAGAATATACTCGATCGTGGAAGAAAAACACAGAGTGCTCATACACAAAGACCCTACTTGCTCCTACCCATTTCTGACTAAAGGTCTTCTTATTTGAAAACACAGGGATAAAGCTCACACTTAGATGTGGGACATCTTTCAAAGATTGACGTACTAATTCAGAAGAAGTTTTACTTAAATGTGCCATAATATCATGCAGCCTCCTGGAAACCCCCAGTCATGGACACTCTGCCCTTTGTCCATGGCCAAAGGCTTTGGCCCTCTCTGTATCTGTGGGCATGGGAGAGAGGATGAAGCCTGTTATTTGGTTTTTACTCATTTCACTCCTTGCCTATTAGAATGTGTTTTATGAGATTTGGTAAAGGCTTGGATTTATAAAAATATATTTCAACAGCTATCAGCCTAAGGACCGAACCCAACTTATAAGAAAATACAGTTGTAAGTTACATTAGAGAAACATGTCTCTCTTCTTCAGTGAGTTCATCAAGCTCTTATGATAGTAAAATTAATCACCTCAAATTTGTTACTCTTCTCTATATATTTATATACACATGCATAAATAGGGGATGGAGAGAGAGGGGGAAGGCAGGAGAGAGATATAGACTTATTTTTCCTTTTAACTGGTTCTTTTCATCTTGGGCAAATCTAGATGGCTCCTTTTCTTTAGTGTGTGGGTATGGTGGGGGGACCATGTCCAGGTTAAGAGCATAGGGCCTAGAATGCACAACACAGTAAATATTTGATCATTACCTTTGCTGAGCCTCATTTTCCACATCTGTAAGAGGGGGATACTTTTAGACCCTCCGAATACGGTTATAATAGGGATTAAGTGAGGTGCTATAAAATATACCTGGCTCTTATAATAAGTACTTAATATAAAGTAACTACAATTCTTGGCTTAATCTAGTCGAATGGCTGGCAAGAGGCTTAGCTCAATAGACTTGGACACCTGAGTTACCATATCCTTTTTTGGCACTGTATGAAATAGGAAGACTAGATTTTGCCAAATGGATTCCAAATACCCTTACTAGGACAGGACATGATCTAAATCTTCCATTCTGAAGGCTGCTCCTGGATAGTAGGTCATAGCATCAAAGAGAGACCCGGTGTCAACTGAAAATCAGAGGGTGGGGTGGGAAGTGGAGAAGAACTTGGAATAGTTCAGAATGCCTCAGCCGGGCCTACTTTTGGTGGAGAATACTCCTTTGACCATCCAGGCTCCAGATTTGCAGAGTCTAGACTTGCTTGCTTCCTGTAAGAAACTATGATATATTTTTTAAAAATGGATCACTGAATGTGGAAATTAGAAGTCATGGGTTTGTGCTTTTTGACCTTGGATAAGTATTTCAGTCTCTCTGATCCTACTTCATACTTTCAAAATGAAAATAGTAAATGCCTACCATACTTAGCTGGTGGGGTTGCTGTGTGGCCCCAAAGAAACAGTTTCCACACCCCAACATGCTGCATGAATTCAAGGATCATGAGTCTTTTGATTGGATGCTTGGGTTTCCAGCTGCTAGAAACATTCAGTGAGGGTTAGATACATAGTGCTGCCCACCGTATTCATTCGAACCCCAACTTCTCTATCCCCCAAGAGTATTCATGAAGTCCCTGTGACAATTTCTATCATTAGACATCTTAAGGACCTCTAATGTGTAATTGAATTGCTATTTCATGGACACTCGCTTTTCTACTTGGAAATTAGTGCCTTCATGATTCAGAGATCAGTCTACATAATACTAACAGCTATGGCCACATTAGTATCAAATAGGAAATTTAGGCCTTACCTATACAGCAAAAGATGAAATGGCCCTTCTCATATCCAGAAATGGAAATGTGCCCTGAATACTAGTGGGGCTCATAGGCTGAGAACTACTTACGTGCAAATGCATATGCAGAACACGCAGCTGAAAAACACCAGCCCAAAAGAGAGAAAGAAATCTTCCCACATGCATGAGGCAGAGCGGGACCGCCCCTCTCCTTCGCCTTCACATTGTTTTTTTCTGCTTGCCTGGAGAAAACATCTGTGAGTTATTTGAATGGAACCTTATACTGGAGATGGTCTGAATTGGTGTCATCTCTGTTTAATTTCAGGAAATGATGTCACAATGCATTAAATAACAATGCTGAGTGATTTATTTTCCCGTGGACATGCTGTCCTAAGCATTCCTCTTCTCTTGCAAAGTTTCCAATTAACTATAAGCTTGTGTGTTCTCCCCATTCCATAATGATTTCCAGGGGGTTGGGGGCAGGAGATTGGGGTGGGAAGACTAGGAATTTCAGAGGTTGCCGAGGTTCAGTGGTAATGGCACATCCATCATGTCCTCATTGGGACAGGAGGGGACTGAACATCAGGGCTGAGATCACCAGTGGCAACCTACAGTAGCGTTAGTTGGTTTTAAAGGATATCTGAGGAAGAAAGTCTCAATGCTCTGATGCTGGCATCCAGAGAGGCACTATAATTTTAATAGTGACCCACGTACTGTAGCTTCTGCCTTTATCAAAGTTTCTACGCACTCCCTTCTTCAGTAAAGAATAGAGGACATAAGTCAATTCTGTGTGCCATCTGTTGTCGTTTTTACAATTTCTCAAATTAAAGAGACAGGCCAAAAATTTAATGTTGCATTGAATCCTAGAAACTCTTCTAGAAGAAAGAGAATTGCAAGTGGATTTACTTTGTCTTTTGCAAGGGGAAAAGAATTGCCTGCTGTCATGTCGTAACCTTTTACTTGTGGTCCCAAAGTGGTGTTTAGAATTGGATTATGAAGGCTTCTGCATGGGAGAGGTTCATGTGTTTGGTATTAAACAGTTGTCATCATTCACGTGGGTCCTGAATGACATTGCCGCAGGGTCACTGGTACAGGGATGTTGCCATGGCTTTTTGTAAGGGTGAGATGTACAGTCTTTCCAGAAACACTCCAGGATATCAGACAATCCTGTTTAAAAATTAAGATAGCCAGGCGTGGTGGCATGGGCCTGTAATCCCAGGACTTGGGAGGCTGAGACAGGAAGATCACAGGTTCAAGGACAGCCTCAGCAAGTAGTGAGACTCTCATCAACCTAGTGAGACTCTGTTCCAAAAGAAAAATAAAATAAGACTGGAAGTATAGCTCAGAGGTATAATGCTCCTGGGTTCACTCCCCAGTACCAAAAATATAAAAATAAAATAACAATGAAGATAGACTAAAAAAAATTAATTCTTAGATTACGAGCTACTAACTGACAGATTGTTTTTAAAAATCAATAACTGAGCCAGGCATGGTGGCACACACTTGTAATCCCACTACTTGAGAGATTGAGACAGGAGGATCGCAGGTTCACAGCCAGCCTCAGCTACTTAGTGAGGCCTTCCACAACTTAGTGAGACCCGGTTTCAAAATAAAGAGTAAAAAATAGGGCTGTGGGTGTGGCTCAGATGTAGAATGCTACTGGGTTCAATCCTTAGTACACAATAAAACAACAAAAAATCAATAACTGATAGGCAGAACATAGAGGATATTTAGGACACTGGAACCACATTGTATGATATTATAGTGGTGGATATATGTAATAATACATTTGTCTAAACCTGGACAATATACCACCAACAGTGAACCCTTATATAAACTTTGGACTTTGGGTGATAATAATGTGTCACTGAGGTTCATTGATGGTAACAAATGTACTACTCTGGTGGGGGATGTTGATAAGAGGAGGGAGTGCTGGAGGGGGACTATGCATAAGTGCAGGCAGGGTGTAGATGGGAAATCTCTGTACCTTTCTCCCAATTTTGTTGAAAGCCTAAAAACAATCTAAAAATGAAGTGTGTGTGTGTAGGGGTGGGGTAGGTACTGGGGACTGAGCCCCGAGCTACATCCCCCAGCCCTGTTTTTTATCTTTTACTTTGAAACAGGGTTTTGCTAAGCTGCTGAGGGCCTCACTAAGTTGCTGAAGCTGGCCTTGAACCTGTGGTCCTCCTATCTCAGCCTCCCAAGTATTGGGATTACAAGCATGTGCCGCCGCGCCTGGCTAATAAAGTCTATTTAAAAGAAATAAGTAATTGAGTGAGAAGATTGAAGAATGAAATGCTTATTAAATTACCATCAAAAAGAAACTAAAATAATGAGTAGCTCAAAGTTTAGCATCCAATTTCATAAAATATCACTTGAAGTATAATTGTTTAAAAATACGCTAAAGAATTCAAGGAGATTTGAGGACCCTTGAATAAAGGAAAATAGAAGGCATGTGCATATCTGAATATTCAGCTATTTAAAAACTCCAAGAATAGAGTGCCATTAAATGCTGTTTAGTGAAAGCCCTGAATATTCATTAAAATCATAGGAAAAAATTTCCATGTCTTCATTCCACATGACCACAGTTTATAAGTGTGTTCTGTAGAGTAGTGGAGTTATTAGGCACTAAAGGACACGTTTCCTGGGTTATGAGAACACAGACTGTCCCTCAGCTTGGCCCCAGGAGAGGGTCATAAAGTGATCTTATCCTTCAGGAGTAATTTTGATTTTAGAGAGTGTGACTGTGCAGATTTCAGAGGACTCCTGGAAATACCCTGCCTTCTTGGTGCTGTCACCTGTTTTTGCAATTTGAAACAGATTATGAGATATACAGATGATATCCTGCCCTGCTGCTCCTGTTAAGTAATACTCTCTTGGGGAGGAAGCATCAGGTTGGTGGAGTGGAATTTGCCTCATCACATTTAGGTGCTGCGTGCCACTTCCTACATTGATTGGCAGCCGTTGTTTACAGTATGCAAAGTAATCACTGGCACCCTTTAAAGGTGTATTATCCTCTTAAAACATAATAGTAATGCCATTTTCATGCTTTTACATTTGCTATTCATATTTTGAACTGCCAAGTCCCAAATCTGCCAGAACTAATTTAAGTTGTCTTTATCTAACAGTGGATAAGTTGTCAAGTCACAATATAATGGCAGATAATTTTTCTTAAACTATGGTTTTACTTCTTGGTTATAATAGATAACATGAATATTTGTTGAATCTGACTTGAATGTCCACAGGAAAAAAAAATAAATGACAACTCCAGAGATTAGTGTTGTGGGATTCTGAAAAAACAAGAAATGAAGAGATGTTATTATCTAGGTATTTTGAGCATTATAGGAAATTAACATGGGCCAGTAATCAGCCCTCTTCCAAACATCCCCTCCCAAATTTACCCATATTTGATTTGTCAAACATAACCAGATAATGAAGATACATTCTTGCTAATCTCTGCACCAAATCTTGTTCTCTTAATTTCAATACTGTGAAATCAATCAAATTAATAATATAACTGTTTAGTTTTTTCTTCTTAATTCTTACATCATTCCCCCAAAACATGAATAGTTCAGAATTAATTTTGACTTAAAAATATGTGGCAATTTCATAAATTATAATTTCAAAAGGTATATTCCCATGATTCCAGTCACACTACAATGGTAAAATGGCTTATTTCCTACCCAGAATACATGGTGTTACCCCATCATAAGCTGACAATAGGCAACCCAACTGTACTGGGTTTGGTGCTACATTAGTCTTTTAAAAAGAAAAAGGTTTTTTATCAATAGAAGAGATGAATGCTCGATTATTCCCTGTAGGTCTGGTGACACATTAGAATTCTATAAAAAGCAGTCTTATTTTTTTCCCATGGTGAAAAGTTATAGGTTCCATTTCAGTGTTTCGAGATACCTGCAGGCAGCTCATGAGTTGTTACACTTGTTTTAAACCCTGCTTTACAGTGAATTTTAAAAAAAGTTGTAAGAGAGCATAGAAATACAGGGTCATTATTAGTCAATTATAGGCTCATTTTTTTCATTGGTTTCTGCAAATCCCTAAGTTGCTCAGTTTTTGCATTAGTTTCTGCAAATCCATATGTTGAGACCCGAGTGGCAAAATCTCACTGATTACTTGATGGCTTTTTGATACAGACCCCTCTTCTAGCTTAATCCCAAAACTTTTATGTTCTTTGCTGAACTGCTTAAGTGATTAAGTGATTTTCAAATATGATCTATGGAAAAACATTGGTTTTTGTTGTTGTTGTTGTTCATTTGTTTTATGGTGCTGGGATGGAACACAGGGTCTTGAACATGCTAGGCAACTGTTGAATCACAGAGCTATATCTATGAATCAAGGTATCAGTTTATAATATGGCTTCTGTTGCCAGTCTAGGGAATATATGTATATATGTGTATGTATATATGTGTATGTGTATATATCAGAGCAAGTTTTAAGAAAAAAAGTGGTTTAATGCTCTTTGTATTCTTTTATCAATGGCTATACCATCCCCATGCTTATTTGGAAGGTTTGTGTGATGAGTTAAATTAAAAGGGTATCCTTAAATTCTCATGAATTTCTAGTTGGAAACTTTGGAATAGGTAATGGAAATGTTTGCAACTCAGTTTTTAAAAATCAGTGATTTTCTTTCCTTAAGATAGTGAGGACAATCAGTTAATTCTTTGTGTCTACAAAACCAATCATTTCAGGCCACGGTGAAATAAATACATACTGTTTATAAGGCTCTATACTAGAGGCAGCAGAGTTAGGACGAAGTTGAAGTTACTCGACCAGAGTACTCAGCTCAGCTTTTTGCTCTCTTGGTTATCTTGGGCAAGTCATTTAATTTATCTGAGTAGCTGTTTTCTCATTGTTTTGAGGGTTAGCTGAGATTAAAAATAGCTACCCTGAAAAAGGCAAAATACTAAGCAAGAATAAAATAATAACCATTAATGTTTTCATATAATCCACTGAAATAATTAATGTGTTCTGTGTTAGCTTCATGAAACCTGCACTTGGATGTGGGTGGAACACTTGTTAAATAAAAATATTGTACTGGTGTGTGTGTGTGTGTGTGTTTCAATCTCATTCTGGAATGAGGCTCAGATCCTGCAGATAGCATGAGATGCACAAGGGGAAAAGACAAAGACCTTACCATCCACTCAGGTGGTGGCATAGTTTCAGTGGTATCATGAGCCAAAGTAATTTTTAAAAATGTAGACACTCAAACTTTAGAGAAAGAATCTTCCCACAAACTTATTCTTACTTGTGTTATTGCAACACTATTACCAACTGTATTGTAAACAACTGTAAGGGAATTTGGATATCTTTGTTCATAAGCTTTCATCCTGAGAATTAATTGGTCTACCAGCCTGCTGCTGTTCGTCCTGGTCAAGCTGGTGGGGAGAGTGGTTTTACATCTCTAAAGTGGTGATCCTTTACCCCCACTCTAAGCTAGATGGACAGAATTCTATGCCAGACACAAAATTATCTCATTGTAGCCAGAGACTAGTAGAAATATACCTAAATAAGAAATTGGGCTTACTTTAATTCTCCATTTAGATATTTGCAGATTTTACACCTCTTCAAACAGATTAGCAAGGAAAGCTTTGCAAGGTATACTGACGCCTTAGGTTTAGACACACTAGCCAGATACTCCAGGGTGGGGTTACCTCTGTAGAAGTTCAAAATGATAGCACAATAGTTTGAGAATTGGGGCTGACATTTGTAGAAGTATTGTGTGGTACAACAGCACTGGATAAAGGTTAGTAAGGCAGAGAATGCAGAGGGAGGTGGGGCAGGGGGAGTCTTTTTGAAGGCTGCATAGAAGGGTAGGGAGAGAAAGTAATGAGCAGAAATAAGGAAGCATAATCAACTCATGTGATGAGGGAAGGAGTTTCAAAGCAGAGGAAGTAGATTCTGTAGAAAGATCAAGGGCAATGATGACTAAAAATAAGCCTTTCAATTTGGCACTTAGGGGTCATGGTCTACCTTTGAATTCTGCAGGCTGGTGAGTGAGCAGTCGATGTTGGGAGGAACAAAGGCAGAGCAAAAGACAGGGCTTGGGGGTGGAGAGGGCCTCTTAGCAGAGGTGTATCCGGTGCATCAGCCAAAGTGACAGACCCAGGTGGTGGAGGCAGGGCAATGGGTACAGAGTAGGTCTAGGGGACAGAGAGATTGACAGTGGGTGATGCAAGGTTAGGGGAGGAGAAGATGGAGGACCAGACACTGATGAGATGGTATAGCAGAAGTGTTTTGTACAGACAGGAAGGAAGATGAGGGAATTCAGGAAAGGGCTTCTCTAGTAGCATAACAAGGAGTGGTGGGTGGAGAGTGTGATGCAAGTGATCTAGGAGGGAACAGAAGTGCAGCCTTGGAGCAGAGTTGGAGTGGCTAGAATGGATGCTCTCCACTTTCTCCATGTCATTTCATCCTTCTTCAGGCAACCCAGGAGCAAGAGGGAAGAGAAAGACCAGACAGGAGCACAAATCTGAGCCTGGATTGATAGCCATGTGGGGCAGGATGATGCTAGAGAGTTCTTGAAATGGTGGGCCAGAAAGTCAAAATCCCAATGAGATACTCTTTCCTAGGATTATGACAGAGCCACAGTTCTACAGTTGATCTGAATAAGAAAACAACTAAGAGCTGGGCGTGGTGGCACACACTTGTAATCCCAGCATTCGGGAGGCTGAGACCGGAGGATCCGGGTTCGCGGCCAGCCTCAGCTACTTAGTGAGGCACTCCGCAACTTAGCAACTTAGTGAGACCCGGTTTCAAAATAAAGAATAAAAAATAGGGCTGGGGGTGTAGCTCGGAGGTAGAATGCCCCTGAGTTCAACCCCCAGTACCGCAAAAAAAAAAAAAA
>PVLC010026572.1:0-22689 GCA_004027655.1 Graphiurus murinus | reverse complement strand
GGTACTGGGGGTTGAACTCAGGGGCATTCTACCTCCGAGCTACACCCCCAGCCCTATTTTTTATTCTTTATTTTGAAACCGAGTCTCACTAAGTTGCGGAGTGCCTCACTAGGTAGCTGAGGCTGGCCGCGAACCCGGATCCTCCGGTCTCAGCCTCCCGAATGCTGGGATTACAAGCGTGCGCCACCACGCCCGGCTTGTGATGAGTTTTAGTATCCAAGATTAAAAAAAAATACAACCAGGAGTTCATTTCTTCATCCTCAATTTCTGCCAAATTTTAACTTGATATGCAGTTATACTATACATGTTAGGTATAATAAGCATGTATTATTTGTTAAAGTCTCCAATCCCAAAATTAAATAGTGAATGGCTAGGGAGTTTCTACTGAACTTATTTCAAATTGCCAAGGAACAACTCATGGATTTTCAAACTTATCAAGATTCTTGAGCTCTTACTATAATAGGTGTTCAATGGGGGGAAAAAAATAAAACCATGGTTATCAGGAGCAAGGGGAAGAAGGAATGGAGAATTGTTATTTAATGGGTGTAAAATTTAGTTGCATAATATGAATGAGTTCTAAAGATTTGCTGTACTACATTGTGCCTATACATAACAATACTGTTTTATACATTTAAAATTACTTGTGTTCTTATCGCAAGTAAAATTTTAAAAATGAGTTTAAAAATCCATGTTGTAATTTTCCTCTTTGAAATTACTGTGAGAATACTCATTTTTTTTTTCCCTGAACATAGCATTTAAATTTCATAGCTCCAGAATACATTCCAAGGTTCACTCTTGGAGGGTTTTTACCCCAAGGACAACCTAGGACCTTGACTGACAGAAACAGAATAATTATTTGAATATTCCCATAATTTTTATTTTTAAAATTAAATATACATGTATATTTAATATTATGTGTACTACAAGTTTCAAAGCTTATGTAAGAAATCTTCCCAGATCGTGAAAGTTAAATAAGCCCATTTATTATTAAAATTCATAATCACCCCCATACACACATTCAGTTTAAAATATTGAAATAGTAGGAATCATTGTGTTGTTTATATAATAAGACTTAAACAAACTATAGCAGCTCCAGAAAAACTATCATGAAGTCTGACTCTCCATTCTCATGGTTGATGGTTAAAAACTTTCTAGCCTCTCTTTTCCTCTTTCCTTCTGCCTCACGTCTGAACAAGCTGTTAAGAAATCTGGGTGCTCTTTCCTTTGGTGCCAGTGGGAAGTTTTAATTTTGAAGCCCTGTCTATGCAAAGTACCCCACATCCCAGTACCAGACTGTAACTACTATAAAGCCCAACCCAATCTCCTTTCCCTCTTCCCCTGGGACCATTTTTGGACCAGCTTGGGAGCCTGCCCTATTTCTCTGGAAACACCCTATAATGTAAATATAAAACCTTTCCATAATCTCTTGGTGCAAGTCAGATTGTCAGGTCTTTGTCAAACATCCACAGTTTCTGCTCCACCCCCTAAAAAAAAAAATAATGAGGATTATTTGCAGGTTTCTAGAAATTCGGTACCCTCTTTGGTTCCATAAGTGATCTGAAATTTAATACTGATTTTTATGACAGCAAAAATTAATAATGGCAATATTTTAAATTGTGTATCAAAGAATGAATTTTTTTTCTTTCAGAGAATGATTTTTCATCGCTCCCTTCCTTTATTTTTCATTGGTAAACATATATATGTCAACTTGCAATCTGGTTCTTCTTTCTTCTGGTGAGTAAAACAAATGAATGAATTTATGTGTGGTTCAGGGAAGCCTATCTTTACAAATTTGCAAAATTATATCAACTAAATACAAGAATATATATCCATGCGCTTCACATATGTGCATGGCTTTTTCTTATTCCTGTGTATAAATTTGGTAAACTATGACTAGTTCCTCTGTAGATAACTTTCCTTTCCATTGTATATCTAGCTGTTGGTGACTCATCTAACTGTTCATGTGTTCTCCATAGTCAGTGATAGAGACCATGCTGTGTGTTCACCAGATCATTTTTTCTCCTCTGTAGAACACTGGAAGACTACCACTCTCGGTATCCCTTCTGGTAGATTCAAGCCACAGGATTGGATTCTCATTCTACCCATTAAACAAGTGCATAGAATTGATCTGTCAATTACAGCCAGAGGCCATTAAGAACAGGTGGGAATTCTCTATTCTATCTTTCCTCTCCATGTAGCTGATGAAAAAAGAACCCAGATCCCTGAGTTACTACTAAGGAAAAGATTCCAGATACAGCCATTTAAATACACTCAACAATGATGGTAATTGGGGCATTGTACAACAGTGCTGAGATTCCAAGGGTTTTGTAACGCCCGCAAAACAAGGTTTACTACAACTAAAATATCCATAAACAAAGCTGATTTAACAATTAAATATAAGAATGCCTCTTGTTAATGCATGGTAAGGAAGAGTTTATTCAGGACTATTGAGATAGGTATAGGGGTCATTTGAATGGATTTTCAGCATGGGAGAGAGACTGGGCTCAATTCAGTACAGCATTGGTAAGTAGAAATGTATAGGCAAGGAGCAGGTCCAGAGTCAGTGGATGAGAAATCACTAAAGAGAAGAAACACCAAGGGTGATACGAATTCTGGCCAATCCAACCAGGATTCTTATGGAAGACTAGTCAAGAGTGTTCAGACATTCCCTGGAAGATGGTAGAAGATGAGGAAACTGACCAGACATCAAGGGTGATTAGAGTGGTGGAATTTTGCTAAACTGATTTATAATGTTCTATCCTAAAGTTGTTTATATGCAAAGAGGTACATAGATTGGGCTAAGAGAAAGTTCAGAGCCTGACTAAAGTTTGCTCTAGCAGAAAATCTTTGTCAACACACACTGATAGAGCATTTTCTTTCTTTCTTTCTTTCTTTCTTTCTTTCTTTCTTTCTTTCTTTCTTTCTTTCTTTCTTTCTTTCTTTCTTTCTGCACTGGATATTGAGCCCAAGAGCTTTCTAACTTCAAGCTACACCCACTAATCCTATTTTATTTTTTATTTTAAAACAGGGTCTTACTAAGTTCCTGAGGCTGGCCTTGAACCTCCAATCCTCCTGTCTCTGCTTCATCACACCTGGCTTGATGTAGCATTTTTCTAACATTCTTTCCATATGATCCTTTTAAATTTTCTACTCTTAAAATTTGTTGATTGCTCTTACCCATCCCAAGGTCACACTTATTTTTTTTTAATTTTATTGTCTGGTTCATTTTAAACCTTCTTCCTTGCTTATCTATTATCAATGTCATCTTTTCAAGGAACACCCTAGTCTTTTGAGTCTATCTTCTTAAAATGAGCATATCAAAAGGGATAGTACATGGGTATCCTTGCCATGCTACTAGAAATTGTCCCCAGAGCAATTGCAGAAGTCAGTTAAGAACATATCATCAAAAGCAAGATAAATTACTTTGCCTGAAGTATGTCTTTAATTTGTATATATCTGTTTTCAAGGTCCTATTTCTTATTTCAGAGCAAGGTAAATCACCTGCACGTATGCTAATGAACCAGCCATTTGAAATCATCACTTCTTTACAATCAGTGCAGTTGGACTCCTGAGGATTCAGTTCTTACTGGCTTTGTCCTGCTCTCTATGTAGAAATTTTGGAAATATTGACTAGCCTCTATATGGAAGAAATAATTTTCCTTTTTAAGTATATGTTCTTTATAAAACAATATGTTACTGAGCTTTAAAATCCTTCAATTTCAATTTCTCTGAGAACAGTACAAATACTTAATACTTCAAAAAATTTAGAACATCAACACAAGTATTAATGTGATTTCTTCAAGGCATGGACAAGTAAATAATGAAATATAATGCTCTGTTAAGTTATGTGTGGCAGATGCTTAAATCAGCTTTAATTTGGTTATAAGCAGTTACCTTTTGAAGCTAGAATTATGAGTGGTTTGCAAATGTCTTTTGCGAGAAATTGTTGTGTCTTGTTGATGAAATAGATACATTTGGGTATTGCAAATGTGTAAATAATTTCTAAAGATATGACTTCTATGACATTTTTAGATTGGATCATGAATCAGTGGTAGTCTTTTCTGTTACTTTATTTAAATTGAGATTCTGAGTGCAAAAATAGATTCACATAGAATATTCTTTTCTTCCTCTAAATTCTATTTGCTTGTACTGCTTATTTGGACCCTAATCAGGTACAAATATATAGGCATCTTTTATAATTTTCTCACATTTTTATTAATTCCACATTATTAATTAGTATTATTTGTTTGTAACTCTTGATTCTTCACCTACATAATAAAACAGTTAGAAGTATTACAATACCACATGACTCCTGGTGTGTAACACAATGTCCTTAAAAGTTGCCTAATTAAACTTATAGTATATCCTCCCCAGACTTATACTGTTCTATGATCCACAGTTCTATAAGCCAATAAGAAACACTCAGAATGTATACAGTAGTTCTCCTGATCCAAGATTTCAATTTTTGTGGTTTCTGTTAACAGTGGTCAATAGTTAGAAAATCCGAAAATGAAAATTCCTGAAATGCACAATTCTTAAGTTTTAAATCGCGCCCTGTGCTATGTAGCATGATGATATCTTACAGTCATTCTCTGTCTTGCCTGGGACACAATTCTTCCCTTTGTTCAGTGTATATGCATCCTATGAACTACCTATCCATTAGTCCTTAGTAGTCATCTTGGTTATCTGATTAATGTTATGTTACAATGCTTCTGTTTAAATAGCTCTAATTTTACTTACTAATGGCCCAGAGATTTAAGAACAACTATGCTGGCAATTTGAACATGCCAAAGAGAAGCTGTGAAGTATTTCCTTTAAGTGAAAAAGCTGATGTTCTCAACTTGAAATAAAAATGTTGTATGGTGAGGTTGTTAAAATCTACAGTAAGAATGACTTTAAAAAAGCATGTAGTATAATTAGGGTTCACTACCATCCATAGTTTCAGACATCCACTGGGGATCTTGGAAGGAGAGACTACTCTCTACCCCTGACTATATTGATCACAATTAGGTTGTGATGCCAAGAATATTATTTAAAATCTTACAATGTGTTGGCCAATCTTAGCCAGTGATGGCAGCATTACAATAGTTGATTTCAGTCAGCATTCTCGCTACTATAATCCAAATGACCTGAGCACAACAACTTAGAGGAAGAACATATATTTTCTCACAGTTCTGGAGATTTCAGGGGTTCAGTCCATTTCAGGCTGGTTACATCTGCAGAGCTCATGCATGGCAGAGGGAAGCAGAATAATGGAGAGAGTAATGTCTCTGCTCTCACAACATAGTAGCTGGAAGCAAGAGAGAGAGAGAGAAAGAGAAAGAGAGAGAGAGAGAGAGAGAGAGAGAGAGAGAGAGAGAGAGAGAGAGAACAAAAGGAGGAAGGATCATATATAATCCTCAAGGCTATACTTCAAGGACCCTTCTTTGGCAACTAAACTCCACCTCCAATCTGATGACCTTTTTCCCCTGAGGTCTAGGGGGACATTCTAAATCAAAACAATAACATAACCCCTCTTACAATGATAGACTCTCTGAGTATTTCAACATTAATGCATTGCATGGATTTTAGGAACTTTTCTAGATGAAGAAGACAGGCTCAAATGACAATGTGACAGGAATAACTCCAGGAGAGTCTGGCCACAGTGGGGTGCGGGCCATTCCATAAGACATTTTTGGTTCACAGAATCTAAAAAGAGAGAATTAATAACTGTAGTAACGAGTAATGGCTCATCAGCTGTCAGTTGGCTGGTGAAATGGTAAATGTCTTAATGAGAGAAAGATGATTTTCCGTGGTACTCATGACAAAGTGGTGCACACTGTGCTCCAGAGCTCATGCTGATTGACTGGTGGATTAGCATTTAGGAAGGAAGGAGAGCTTTAATTGTTTTATACTTGAGATTGAAATAAATTTTATGTCATGACTTCCAAGTAACAGAGAAGGTATTTGAATACTGGTGTTTTTGCTTATAAAGATTTTTTTGTTTCTTTCTAGAAATTTATTTTTCACTTAACTGGTTTTATCTGTGGCTGTGAGAACAGATCACCTTATTTTTGATATAGAGCTTCAAAACTGCTCATGGAATTTTCTGAGTCTCTTTGTTATGTGAGTGACACTCTTGAGTGAATATGGTAGATCTGGACAGGACCTGAAGCAGGGGTATGGGAAGGCTAAATACCCTGCAGGACCTCACTTAAATACTCTCTATGTGGAAAAGGGCAGAAACAATGCAGAGTCATTAATGTGAGGCCTGGAAAAGATAACTGACCACCCCAAATAAAATAGGCATGAGGAATGAGGTGTCCAAAGAGAATATAATTTCATGCTATTTTCAATTCCAAAAAGCCACCCATTCCAGTCATTTATTGCTGAAATGCAACCCTCTGCTCCTCCACTCCTCTCCTTTTTTCATATCACAGTCTTCTTTGCAAGGTACCTGTACTTCTCTAAATAAACTTCTTATATTTCCCCACTCTTGTTGAACTCTTCCTCCAAGCTATACCCTCAGCCCTATATTTTATTCTTTATTTTGAAACAGGGTCTGCCTAAGTTGCAGAGGGCCTCACTAGGTAGCTGAGGCTGACCATGAACCTGGATCCTCCGGTCTCAGCCTCCCAAATGCTGGGATTACAAGCGTGCACCACCACGCCCATCTCCCACTCTTGTGTTTTGAGTGAATTATTTCCATGGGAAGTAGTATGGATCGAGAAGAAATCATCAGAGATTACCACCCAGTAACAACACAGCATTGGCTAAGCCTCCTAGATAGTTTGCAGATGGATCCAGAAAAAAAGGAGAAGGAGGAGAAGGAGAAGGAGAAGGAGAAGGAGAAGGAGAAGGAGAAGGAGAAGGAGAAGGAAAGAAAAGGAAATAAATTTTCAGCCCTATCCCTTGTTGACTTCTGAAGAGAGAAGTTCTGGAGATTGAATTTAATCATCAATAACCAATAGTTTAATCAACCATGTTTAAGTAATAAAGTCTCCACAAATTCTTGAAAAATTAGGTTGATGGAGCTTCTTAGTTGGGAAAAATATCAACGGGTTGATGAGCTGGTATGACAGTACACACAGAGAAGGCATGGAAGCTTTGTGTACCAACACCTTGACCTATGGAGTTACTCCTTTTGGCTGTTCCTGAATTGGATCCTTTATAATAAAACTCGTAAGCACAAGTATAATATTTTACTCAGTCCTGTTAAGTATTCTAGTGAAGTATTGTACCTGAAAAGGAATTATGGGAACCCCTGAATTTGTCGTCAAGTTACACAGAAGTGTAGGTAGCCTATGCAACCCCATTGCAGATGGCATTTTATCATTTTTTCAGAAATGATAGTGGTTAGTCTCAGAATTGAATTGAATTGTAGGACAATCAGAGAACTGGCATTAGAAAAACAGCGACATAATAAATAAGAACACATGACCTATTTACCTTCCATTTTCTCTTCTGCATGTACCATAATTACCATTTCACCCACATTATCTTTTATGATCCTATGAGTAGACTAAATTAGATATTTTGTATCAAATGTAATGATATTTTAAAAGAATTTTCCCCTCAATTCTAACATCATTATTGAAATATTTACATGTGTAAAAAAATGGAAAAATACAAAGAAACATTCTTTATGATCTCAATCATCCAAAAAAAACTCTGCTTTAAAGATTTGTAGTGTAAAGATTTGTAGTGTAATATAAACATGGTTTTGTAGAATTTTATAATTATTTGGCTTGCTTCAAGTATACTACTGTTTTTTTTTTTTTTTTTTGCGGTACTGGGGATTGTACTTAGGGGCATTGTACCTCCGAGCTACAGCTCCAGCCCTATTTTTTATTCTTTATTTTGAAACAGGGTCTCACTAAGTTGCGGAGTGCCTCACTAGGTAGCTGAGGCTGACCGCGAACCCGGATCCTCCAGTCTCAGCCTCCCATATGCTGGGATTACAAGCGTGCGCCACCATGCCCAGCTTATACTACTGTTTTGCTATATCAAAACTAGTCTTCTGTAATGTTATTTCTTAGTTATAGGTCATCATGGGAGGATTCCATACTTCATTATTCTGATTAATATTTCAAGATTACTTTTTGGAGTTATTCACTTCATAAATACCACATATGCTTGCAACAAACCTGGTATCAAGAGAATTTGTATTAACTTTGTGTGTGTGTGTGTGTGTGTGTGTGTGTGTGTGTGTGTGTGTGTTTTGCACTCTACATGTATAAGTAGCCAAATTTAGACCAAAACAGAAATAGCGAAATATTTTTGTCTTAAATAATTAATTTTCATGTGTACATTTGATTTGGTATTGTGTCTATCTAAGCACTTTAATATATTTACAGATAATCACATCTGCTTATTACAGCTTTATTTATTTATTTTTTTTTTGTGGTACTGGGGATTGAACTCAGAGGCATTCTACCTCCGAGCTATAACCCCAGCCCTATTTTTTATTCTTTATTTTGAAACCGAGTCTCACTAAGTTGCGGAGTGCCTCACTGGGTAGCTGAGGCTGGCCGCGAACCCGGATCCTCTGGTCTCAGCCTCCCGAATGCTGGGATTACAAGCGTGCGCCACCACGCCCGGCTAACAGCTTTATTTTTTATGTCTCAAATTGATACAGAATTTACTTTGGCTTATGACCACCTGGTTACAAACTCTGGCTCTCAAGTCAGACATTTGATAACTTTAGCAGCTTCTTTAAGCCATGGTTTTTCCATTTGCAAAGTAGAGAAGATTATGATTCACCTCTTAGGATTTCTGTGAGGAATAAACTAGATATTGAATGTCTTGGATTTAGCACCAAACCTAGTATACATTCAGTAAATGTTAACTACACTCAATATGCTTTTTCCTCAATCTGTTAACCATCCCAAGACCAGCTATGAGATAATTATTTTCTCACCAATTAGAAATATAATATTTACCATGTAATGCATGGTTATGTGACACAATGGTGTGAATTTTTTTTCTTGTCCTGGGAGTTTACAAAACATAATAGGAGTCAACCTGGAGAAAACATTCCCATTGGAAGAAAATTATCAAGTTCTCCAAGGCCAAGTTCTAAGTATGTCTAGTTTTGGACTAATGACTCCCACTGCACAGCAGGAGCATAGGGAAGAAACTTGGGGAAAATCAAGAGAGACATTGAGAGGAGGTCAGAATATAGGAAGAGCATCCTGCAAACCTAGAAGTTTTGTATTGAGTGTTGCTTGTTTGTGTTGAGGTCAGAATATAGGAAGAGCATCCTGCAAACCTAGAAGTTTTGTACTGAGTGTTGCTTGTTTGTGTTTTGTTGTTGTTTGCTTGTTTTATTTTTCATTTGCTTGCTTTTTCAGTGTGGTACTAGTGATTGAACCCAGGGACATTGCACCTCTGAGCTCTACCTCCAACCCTTTTAACTTGTTTTGTTGCTTAGAAGCAGGGTCTTGCTAAGTTGCTGAGGGTCTCACTAAATTACTGAGGATGGTCATGCACCTGTGACCCTCTTGTCTCAGCCTCTCAAGTATTGGGATTACAGGCATATGCGGCTTTTTGATCCTCCATAGCATCCCCAGTCCCTTAGACCAGCATGCTGACCATCTATGCTGATATATTTTAACTGCATATTACCTATACTTAAACACAGAAGTTACTACTATTTTCTTAACTAAATATTTTTGAAGCCATAAAATTCCATAGGGTGTCTCTCTGGAGTAGCACCTCCATCGAGGTAAAATTGCTGGTTTTTCCTACATTATTTTGTAAAATTTCCTCTAAAATTTAAGTAAGAATACTACTTAAGAGGAAGGAAAGTATCATCTTTTCTGTTAGAACCTGAGGAAACATCAAAGAGGACCTCTAAGGTACTCTGCTATTAGATGAGAAAGCACAGAGACATGGAAACTACCCCTCTGTTCACAGTAGATCTTGAGACAGAGCAGTACAAAGGGCATGTTTCAAGAGGGTGAATGGGTGATCTTAAATATATCCTGAGTCCTGCAAGGGGCCACCACTGTCAGTGGAGTAGCTCCAGCTGCCAGTAGAGTAGCTTGGAATTAAATTCCCCATTAATAATCATACCCAACAGGAGGACACTCAACACCAGCTTGATCAAGACCTTGCCAACACAGGTCTACAATTGCTTACACAACAACAATCATACATGAAAAAGAAGGCATCATTTGAAAGATGAGGAAGTCTAACTCTCTCTCTCTCTCTCTCTCTCTCTCTCTCTCTCTCTCTCTCTCTCTCATTCTTTCCTATCCTAACTCTTGAGAAACCAGAAAGCATTGGAAAATAGGTTGCTGAGGGAGAACTAAATCTCCCCACAGCCTGAAGTTGAGCCTGAAAGTGGGAATGAGAGAGTTGTAAAGGACAAGAAAAAAATTGAGATTCATATAAAACTTATTTTTAAATGGACTAAGCATTTTTTAATATGGAAAGGGCTCAAGATATCATTAAAAGAATAGATGAGCCGAAAGCCGGGCGTGGTGGTGCACGCTTGTAATCCCAGCATTTGGGAGGCTGAGACCGGAGGATCCGGGTTCGCGGCCAGCCTCAGCTACCTAGTGAGGCATTCCGCAACTTAGTGAGACTCGGTTTCAAAATAAAGAATAAAAATTAGGGCTGGGGGTATAGCTCGGAGGTAGAACACCCCTGAGTTCAATCCCCAGTACCGCAAAAAAAAAAAAAAAAAAAAAAAAAAAGAATAGATGAGACGAGAGGAAATAAGCTCTCAATGCTGTTATGATTTGAGTCTCAAAAGTCACCCTAAAAGATGTTAAAGGTTCGGTCACCAGCCTGTGACACTATTGTGGGGGGGAACTTTTAGGAGGTGGGGGTTAATGTGAGGCAGGTTACCAGGGGTGTGTCCTTGAAGGGGATATTGGTATCACCCCCTCCCCCCATATTGGAAATTAAATCCAGGGACATTCCAACTCTGAGCTATACCCCTAGCCTTTTATATGTATGTATGTGTGTGTATATATGTATATATATACATATATATATATATATATTTTTTTTTTTTTTTTTAAACGGAATCTCACTACGTTGCTGAGGCTGCTTCAAGCCTGCAATTCACCTATCTCAGCCTCCCAAACAGTAACCTTACAGATGTGTGCCCAGTTCTTCTCCTGTTGTTTTGCTTCTCTGGCACCAACAGGTAAACAGACTTCCTCTGCCTCAGGCTCTTGCCAGCATGTGTTATACCAAAACAGTGGGGCTTTGCAGTCATGACTAAAGCCTCCACAATGGTGGGCCCAAATCAATCTCTCCCTCCTCTTTTGTTGATTTATCTTAGGTATTTATCACAGAGATAGAAATCTGACTAACAAAAATTGTCAGCCATTTTGGAAAATTAAAATTATATCAGGTCTAAACCAGAAAGTACAAAATTGCATGTAGTATTACATCTGGTGATAGACCTTCTAGCCAATTTTATTAAATTATATCTCCACTGGTACCAGAGAACCAACCTACCTGAATCATTCATTGTAGATTTATTATACAATAAAATATGTACATTATCACCACTATTAATATTCTTTTAAGAACTATTTTAGGCCAGTGGTCCTCAAAGTGTGTTTCCCATCTCAGGGGCAGAAGCATTGACTGGGAATGTTAGAAATGGAATTTCTTGGACTTCACCCCAAATCTGATTAACCAAGAAATCTAGAGGGTGTAGGGAACAGCAATCTGTTTTGACAAACTCTCCAGGTGATTCTGATATACATTTACGCATAAGAATCACCATTCTAGGCAATTCTCTTGGTTGTTTTTTGGCTGTTTTCTTCTTGCTTATTCATTCGCCTTTGTGTTAATTATAATACCACATTGTATCAGCTTCGGAGAGGTTGGATTTGATGCAGGAACCAATAACTCCCAAATCTCAGTGGCTTAATATGACACAGGTTTATTTCTTATTCATGTTACATGCTCATTGTGGGCTGGCGGAGCACTCTGCTAATTGTTAGGCACTAAGGGACCCACAGTGATGGAGTAGACACCGTTTCAGGCATTGCTGGTTGCCTTGTGAGTGCTAAAAACCTAAGCCTTCTGTAACATCTTAGAAGGGAGGGAATCAAGAGAGTCACAAATATGATGCAGCAGCGCTGCATGTGGGTAGAGCTCCAGGAACCATTCCCCTTGGAGTATGGCTAAGAAATAACCTTCTGCTCAACATATATGAGTGTCTACAAAAACCCAATATTGTATTATGCTTCCAAGTCTGTTTATCACAGATTCACCAGTGTGGCATCATGACTCTCAAAAAGAAGTGTTACAAGAGATTTACTGCTTTTGGACCTGAAAATAATATTTAACCATATATATATATATTTTTTTTTTTCAATTTTCCGCATGTACTTTTAAAGGCATGCTACTACAGAAGAATTATTTACTAGCAGGCTTTAGATCATCCTTGTCAATATAGGTAAAATGGCCAAGACCTTGATATCCATTGGCTCTTGGGAGGCTTCCGGTCAATTTGGCATCAGTTTCTAAAATGATGTCAAACTCTCTGGCCCAGGATAAAAGAATGTGATGAGCATAATATGTAACACTTTGAAACTTATTTGTTACTTTATCCAGTGACTAAGTAATTCAAAAATATATACCAAACCAACACACGTGTTTTCCAGGTACTTCAGATATTCCAGTGTAGTATCTGGTCAAGCTCATCATGCTATTACAGTGATCTCTGCCTTTCCAAATCATAGCACTGTGGTCCAAGGCACTGAGAGAAGCACCTAGGACATTCTATCTGATTACGAATATCATTATTTTCTTCCACACCAGAAAGAGTCAATGTCAAAGCCTGACTGGACCTATCTTGGATTCAGACAGTTGTGGAATGAAGCTATTTTGAAAGCTCAATCCAAGAATGCTGACCTGCTGAAGCCCTGCAAACACTTTCCATTGAATATGCCCTTATGAGCAAAGTGATTATCTGATTTTTTTTTTTTTTTTTTTTTGGTAACATGATCATTAGGACTGCAGTGATACTACAAAATTAACTTAGTGGCAATAAGTAAAGAAGACTGTGGGATGTAATAGCAGTGCAGAGCCTCATTGCCCCGTTCCTCTCAAGGTTCTGTGGATAGGGCCATTAGTAAGATACTCCAGCTGTGGAGGAACCTGTCCCTTATCTCTGCTAAGGAACTAATGTCCTGGGATTATTGTGGGACTTCTTCAGGTCAAGATGGGTATAACAACAGGTTTGGTGAATCAGGAAACCTAACATTGCCTTTCAAGTAAAATAAGCATTTATACCAATGGATCTGATGCAGTCCCAGTTTCTACTCATATCCAGGTGACTACCTAATTTAGCATTCATTAAGATAAATGTGACCAGGTATGTATGGAAATTATATATCTTCTATGGTGAAATAACAAGCAATCAATTACATTAAACTGAGCTGCATCAAAAAATTGCTCTCTGGATAAACAGGCTCAAATGCATCATTTAGAAGAGGTCTGCTGTGACTATCCCCTCAAGAGAATTCCTAAAACCCTTCTTGGAATAACACTAAAGAAGAACAGAAAAAGGAAATTTTCCTAGGGGTCAGAACCTGATCTGATAAAAGCTTCCTCTGGAGTAACTTGTCCAGTTGCTAAGGAAATATATCAAACTGCCTATAACATCCCTTAATGCAATCACGTATTTTTGGCATCCCTAAGTGCTGTACTTTGCAGCATGGTCTGCAGAGTGGACAATGCAAGAACCTGGAACTCTCTCTACACTTTGGCGTTACCATGGTGGTTCCTGCCTAATTTTTTCAGATACTGTACTTTGAAATTGTTGTTCATGCTTAGAAAGCATTAAACCTCATCACTGAAATTCACAGCCTTTCATTAGAAACTCTGAGTAAATAAAAGTAAAGAGAGAAGAGTGAATACAGGTAAATGGACAATGCAGGCTGGTAGAGTGATGAATATAGATTCAATATACATCGCGTGGATGTGGGTGAGAGTCCTACAGAGAAAGAGAGAAAGGGAAAGAGAATGAGAATACAGAGTGAGATGGGTTGGGGAAGGAATGCGAAGAACAGATTTTAAGTAGACATGAATCATAACTCTGATTTATTTTTATGACATTTCTTCACTCAATGTGAACTCTACCTTCGTAAAACAAACTTATTGAGATTCTATTCTTAAAAAATAAATAAATAAAGGAACTTGATTGGATTTGTTTGTTTTCTGCTAGTTCTGTGGGAAATTGCTCTTTTCAATAGGATGGTCTAATTTTAAAGTGTTGTAGTATATGGAAATAGCACGATATATATTAGGTCATTGTCTGGATATATTTCATTTACACTCATGAAATAAGTGTAAAAAAATAAGTATGTGTAGCTTGACCTCAATCATGTTTGTATGTTTCTGCATGAAAGTCTATGAATTTTTTCTTTTAAAATTTTTGTTTGGGATTATCTCATTTTAGAAATAAAGAAAGAGATTTACTTAGTGTCTTGTTTTTTCTCCACAGTTAAAATTTAATTTCTGTGAAAGAGTAAAGTCATATGCTATATCACCATTTAGCATTTTGTTAAATGAATGGATGATTGAAATTTCTCTTTTTTCTTCCTTCTTTTCTTTCTTTCTTTCTTTCTTTCTTTCTTTCTTTCTTTCTTTCTTTCTTTCTTTCTTCCTTTCTTCCTTTCATACAGTGGATTGAACCAAGAACTTTCTACCTCTGAGCTACATACCCAGCCCTACTTTATTTGTTATTTTGAAACAGGGCCTTGCTAAGTTACCTTGTTCTGGCCTTGAACCTGTGATGCTCCTGTGTCTGTTTCCCAAGAACTAGGATTAGAGGCATACATCACCACACTGGCTTTTTATTATTGTTTAAAAAAGCAAACTTAAATCCTATTTGACAATATTAGTGTTATTGAAACAATAACACTTTATAGGGTATATTTTGATAATTTAACAATGTATAAGATGTATAATGAAGAAATCAGGGTAGTAAACATTTCCAGATCCTCAAATATTAATAATTTTTATGTGTTGGGATTTTGTACACTTTTAGTTATTTTGAAATATATCATAGATTTTTTTTAACCAATAGTTACCCTACTGTGCTATAGAAAATCAGAACTAATTCCTCTTCTCTGTGTTTTGATGCCTTTTATTGAAATTATTTCTGTCCCTATACCCCCTGTCCTCCCTAGTCTTTACTTTACTAATCACTATTTTACTTCATTCTTCTATGTTTCTACAAATGACTGAGAACATGTGGTATTAGTCTTTCTGTGCCTGTATTAGTTCACATGACATAATGACCTGTAGTTCCATCGATACTGCTGCAAATGACATTTCATTCTTCCCTATGGCTGAGTAAAATTCCATTGTGTATATTGCTGCTACTTATGAACAATTTTGTTCTATTTTTCATAAGAAATCTATAGACCACAAATCAACAGAGAAAAAGCTCTCATTTTTTATGACAAAAGTACCAGAAGGCCAAGCCAGTATTCCTCAGGTGAGTAGTGGCTGGACATGCCACACAGGCTGCCACAGCACTTCACATTGCAGAGGCCTTGGGGAGCACATCATTCTGCGGCACCCAATGGGGGGGGGTGTGACAGGTGGAATCACAGAACTGGATTAGTTCCCTTTGAGTTTCATTCTTTATGTCATCCTCAGTTTCTTCTGGTTAAGTATCTGGACATGTAGAGCTTTGTTTCTCTTCCCAGGGTACACATGCCCTATCTGAGAGCACTTCCAGTTGTCACAAATGGTATATGGGGTTATTGCCCTTTTAATGAATAAAGGGCAAGGGTGCTGTCAACCATCCTACAACATACAGGAAAGCCATCTACAACGAAGAATTATTCAGCCCAAACTATTCATAACGTCACTGTTTAGAAATCCTGATATAGAATATTTCAATTTGATCAAATGCCTACGAATTAATGAGGTTAGCACATAAATTGAACAAAAATAAACCAAATTCTGGAAATTTCTGCTATGGACAGAGATGGAGTCAATGGTAATCCACCCCAGGATGGTCACAAAGAGATTTGGAGACTCCTATAGCAAATAAATTGAGGAATCCATTAACTCTCAGAGAAAACTCCATTAGTTGTTAAGAGTCTATTATAATCAGATGTGGCAAGGAAGGGAACTCTTAGATGAAAGTTTTTCAAACTTCACATTGTGACTCACTGCTTATGATCCACTAATAATATCAATTTGATGGATTATTGGTCACATTAAAAAATGAACTAGAAAAGATAGAGAATAGATTAAAATGTGTATCATCACTGGGAAATAGGATACTTTAAAAATATATGTATATAATTTCTTGTAATAATACAGTTTTTAATGAAGGTCACAGTTAAAAATGGTTTAAAAACAACTTACAACAATGTTTATAATTTCCACATTTACTCAGAAGCATTTTCAGTCTATAACTATATTTTAAAGATTTGTGGGTTTTTTTTGTTGCTATTGTTATTATTGTTATTGTTATGTGGTACTGGGGATTGAACCCAGGGCCTTGTACGTGTAAGCAAGTGCTCTACTGTTAAGTTACATCCTCAGCTCATATTCTCAGTTTATGAATCGACATTTGTCCATAGTCAAGGACCTGTCCTCTTACAAATAAAAATAAAATGAGAAGCCATCTGAAAATTCATGTGAGAATATATACTTATTTTAAAAATGACTACAAAACTGAAAGATATCAACCCAAATAATGTTGATACATGTTTCTGATGGTAACATTTTCATATTTTTATTTTTCTGTACCATTCAAAAGTTCTATAGTGAATTTATGTGACTTTCATAATCAGAACACACACATCCACAAGAAATCTTGCCATTGTTTGAGAAAGCTATTGTCAATGGAAGCCTATGGGAAAAGCACAGGATAGAGTGGGTTTAGGAGGAAATGATGTAATAAGGAGGTAAGCTGTTTGGAAGTAAAAGGAATAGCATATTAAAAAGAACATAAAGAGTTTTTGTTTTGTTTTGTTGCTTTTGCTTTTAAATAAATTCTCTAAGTCTATAGATCAAATCCAGAAAAAAAGTTCAAGTTTATGAAGAAGACAACTCCAAGAGAAGTTTCGGAAAATTTAAAGTACAATATACATGCCTTTGTAATGTATGCCCGTCTCCGAAATATTATTTTGAAAACTGATGTTCATTAACTTTTGCAAATTTCTCATTATTGTTGGAATGTAGCAATCATCACTAGTGATCACATCATGTAAACAACTATAAAACTGCAAACAGTGTGAAATTGCTGAAGTGAAAACAAACAAAACCCTGCAAAGCCTCCTTGTTGCTATTCTTCTCAGTCACAGCAAACTACAATAGATCACCTCAGAGCTCAGTGGCTTTAAGTGGACTTCCAGGAATTCAAATATTTATGGTAAACACCAGATCATAAGTATGTGCTAATGTATAAATCACAAGTTATTTATGGACTATTATATGAGATAAATTGTTTGCAAATATTTATAGACTATTCACAAAGCTCACCAACCTTTTGAAATGAATTATCATGCACAGAATACATAAAATTATGATAGGTAACAAATAAATCCCTTGCAAAATAAAATATTTACAATGTACCAGTTGCACTAATATTAATTAGTCTACTCATTATTTCAAGTAATTGGAAGGTGATTTGCATGTTAGATCTCAAGGAGGCAGGTGAGGCTTTATAGCTTGATGCAAAGGGAGTCCACTTTTTAGACTTTACTTAGTTTTCTTGATAAAAACTGCATGCAACTATTATAAATTTAGGTAGTAGAAGAATGATAAATTATTGGTTATTAGTCATTTGATGACAATTTGGTAAATGGATAAAACTCAAGAATTCTTATGAATTCCAGTAAAGGTAGTGAATAAATCAAATCACAATATAAGTTGAGTTTTAGCTTCGTTTGGGAGGCTGTGCTGGGTTTCTGCTTCTTTTAGGAGACAAATCTCCATGGTTCTCTCACCTTTATGCATACCTTTCGAGGAAAGTCACTGATGGACTTTACTCTGAATTATCTTTCCAGAAATCTTTGTATAGTGAATAGACTTGGAAAACATAGTGTCCTCCTCTAAAGCAAAGGGCAAGCTTGTTTATTGTTCAGTATAATAACAATAATTTTTCCTTCCTAGGGAAAGGTCATGCAGATTAGTTTCAACCCATTTTAAAAGGGTTGAGTTCTATAACTCAGGTTTCCCACACAAATCCTCTTCAACCTGAGCTCCTGCATGTTATTACCATGGAACTTTGCTTTAGACCTAGACAATTATCTTTATTTTCCAAGGTTGTTCACTTTACAAACAATTCTAAAAAGACGGTTCAGAGTGAAGTCCATCAATGTCTCTGTTCAGAAGATGTGTATAAAGGTGAAAGTATCATGGAGATTTGGCTGCTAACAGAAGCAGAAATCCAGCAGAATTTCCTAAAAGAAGCTAGAAATTAATGTATATTGTGATTTGGGGTACTCACTACCTTTCCTGGAATTTTTGAGACTTCCTCAAGGTGAAAATCTTGAAACGTGATGCTGATGTTTCTCATCTATGCTATGAGTAAGCATTTATTTTTAAATCTGACCCAGGAATCTCCTGCCTTCTTCTACATAACAGTGGAAAGCTAAATTGTTAACTTTATCTTAGATCCTTTCACAATTTCTTATAGTTCCATGTTATTTTACTCCAGGAAACCGACTGGTGAAGTAACCTTTTCATCAGAGAATTTAATTACAAATGAAATCACTTTCACATTTCTTGCATTCCCTGCCTGGAAAGAAATGCTATTTTTTTTTCTCCATTTCACATTTTATCAACTAAAGAAGGGTTTCTCCACCTTATCACTATTGACTTTTGGTGCTATATTATTTTTTGTTATAAGAGATTATCCTGTGCAGCATGGAATGGTTTTAACAGTAGTGTGTCTGACCTCTGCCCACTAAGAGCAATCAATGACCCTTCCCTATTGTCATGGCAATCAAAAATGTCTCCAGATATTGAAAAGTGTCCCTTCAGTAACAAAATTTGCCCTGATGGAGAACCGCAAACCACTGACCTAAAAGCAAGTCTCCTTGATTGATTCATACAGGATGAAGATACAAAATCTTCCTGTTTAGAAGGCTACTGCATGGACAGACACCAATTATGGATGAATAATAATTCTGTTTACTACAGGGGACTTCTTATGTTGTTAATTGAATGGCTAGTAGAAGATGTTCCCTTTTACCTAGATTTGCTAGATTTGCTAAGTTGTAAATATGTAAAAGCTTTCAATCAGGGTAAACATACCCTCCTTATGTTAATAGATTCCACTTGGACCAGTGTGAACCCTGCTAATTTTATAATTGGTGAAGGAAAATTCTAAAGATTCTGCACCATTTTCATATTTCTTATTTTTGAATCAAAAGTATAAAAATTGACTCCCATAAATTATTAACCTTGACTTCTGGAATAGGGCAGGTATAAAAATTCTTTAGTGAAGATGATCAAACAGAAAATGTCATAAGTTTCTAAGAAACTGAACAATTTGAGGAACTAGAGCAATTCTTAAACTATGAAAACATAGCCATATTCATACCTTGCAACTAAATGACCATAAATTTACCAAGAAGCTAAATGGACTGGAAGGTTCACACTTTTATGGATGCCTTCTAGGTAACAGTCTAACAATGTGACCATATTACCATTGGTTTCTATAAAATTTACAAAAGCAATTAGTTTAGATCACCATATCACTCCTTTAACACTAAGTACCTCTTTAGTACTTTTTCATTCCCAATGGCATTGCAGTGGTGGCTATTGACAATTTTGAATGTCATAAAGTCTGAACATATGGATTAATGGATAGAAATCAGAGTGCACATGTGAACTTGGGGGAGAAAATACATGTCAATGAACAATGACATAGTATTTCCTTTACTTGTGAATGGAGACAATAAACCAAAGATCATTAGCAATAACTGATTATTTTTCACTAATATGCATCACATATATTTTAGATTATTACAGAATTATAATAGTTGTCTTATCAATTATTTATCACTCCTATGAAATCACAGGAATTATATTTTATAACAATGCAATAATAAAAATACATTGTGTTACTGTAACTAGGTTACTTTACATTCATATTTCATTATAATTGATTTATTTTATTGGATAAGTTTATGTATTTATTATTCTGAGAATGCTATAGGTTTCAGATTGCCAAAGAGATAATTGGGGGAAAAAAAGTTAAGAATTCTTAGACAAAGAGGAAATTTGTAGGGAATCCACTTATTTGGGGTTTAGAAGGGTGCATTCATGTGGTTCATAGTCACTGTTCTATATAATTAAGTTATAGCTCCCTGTGTTAGAGTAGGAATGACTTACAGAAATAATCATACCAATCCCTCTGGTAACTCACAGCTGAACATGTAGGACCAGTCGTCAAATCACTAAGTGAATTTGTCTTATATCACCTGGCATTAGAAACACATGGAGTAAAATAAATAAGTTTTGAAACATATGGAGTAAGATGGTAATTGTGCAAAATCCTTCCAATCATCAGCTCTATATAATTATGCAAAGAATTCAGGTCTCATGGAGTCTAATTACAATATAATTTTACTTCTGTCAGAATACTTTTTGAAAATGCCATATCCACAAACACAACTCACATTCTTTTTTTTTTTACCTGGAAATTAACCAACATATAATTGATCATAAGAATGGTATCTGCACACTTTTATAGTAACATAGGTAGAGAGTATGTCCGAGTGTAGAGACATAATGTGTTTGTACCCAAATATTGTTAAATTACATGCTTCTTGAATTTTGATCTGATTAGTACAGAGGTTTTACCTGTATAGCAAAAGAGCATGAAGCAACAAGCATTCCTATAATAAATCTTTATCCACATTCATCAATAAGTTGATATAGTCAATGTGTATAGTTTAAGAGTAATCTGATTATACAATTATGTAGCTCAATACAACAAAGTGCCAATTTTAAAATGCATTTTGATTGTCCCCGTGCTTATGTTACTTTTATATTAATTTTAGTTAATCTACACCAAAACTCATATAAATGAAAAAAAAAACTTAGTGTGTGCTGAACAGGTGAACTGAAATAAAGAAGGCTGGCAGAGGTTATGACACAGAAAAACAATGGTATATATGAAAAGAATAATGTTGTACACTAACATAAAGATTATGTATAGTCACAGAGCTAAGTAAACTATCTAGGGCAAAAATACAGCATGAAGATATACTATAATTTATTTGACAAAAATACTCATATGCACAAATATATGTAAATATGTGGACTGTTACAAGTGTGACACAGAGTTAGGAGGTTTTAATGTCATTGTGGAGAACAATACATGGTACCTGGGAGTCAGGATAGAGAGACAGATTTACTTTGAAAATATGCCATTGTGTACCTTTTTTAATTTTAAAAGTTATTTAATAACTATATGTATATGTAAATTTGGTTGAAATATAATTTTCAAGAACAAGGAAAATTCCACATCATCTAAATGATAATTATAAGACAATCTATCAAAAATAACCACAAAGAGATTAGCAAAACCGCATCAGGCAAACCATATTACCAAACTAATGTTAATGGGCAAGTTAGTAATCCAAGTGAAGAAATTAGATAAATTAGATAAAGAGGATTATATCACTTTGATTAAAGTTTTACTTCAGAGTGAAGATGTTGTATCCTAAATATTTATACATTAGATACATAACATTTAAATTCAGAAGACAGTTCTCTAACACTAATTTTAGTGGAAAGCTTTGACGTATCTCTTAGACTATAATTTAAAAGAAAAATGTAAATATGAAAAAATCATATATATATATATTTTTTGCAGTACTGGGGGTTGAACTCAGGGGCAATCTACCTCCGAACTATACCCCAGCCCTATTTTTTATTCTTTATTTTGAAACCGAGTCTCACTAAGTTGCGGAGTGCCTCACTAGGTAGCTGAGGCTGGCCGCGAGCCCGGATCCTCCGGTCTCAGCCTCCCGAATGCTGGGATTACAAGCGTGCGCCACCACACCCGGCAAAACCATGTTTTTTAATAATGAAGCTTTAATCATTTCACATGAAGAGTTACACCCCACAGAGAATATGCACTGTTTTTAAATGTCTGTGAATGTTCATTTTAAAGTAAGAATAACAAAGGATACCTTATAAAGATCATATTGTTTGACTTACACAGGATGATTCCAGAAATAACAAATGAGCCAAAATAATCAAGCTACTTGGAATCTAAAAGCACTATGCTTAATAACTTTTGAGTCAAAGAGAAATAAAAACTGCAATTACAGAGTTTATAGAAAAAAACAAAGATGACAAGATTATCTATCAAAGAATATGAGATGCAACTAAAAGTAAAATCAGATGAAATATTCACAAAAATATTTTCATTATGAAACAGGAAAAATAATAACAAATGAAGTCAGCATTTAATTAAATAAGTGAGAAGAAATAACAGGATCTATATTACTAAAGACTATACCTAAAAAATAGGAAAAAGTATTTTGAATGAAATAGAAAATATAAACATTTAAAGAGTGGCTAAACTAACCCCAATACTGGTTACTTGAAAAGATCCATATAATGGACAGCCTCTGACAATGCTATTCAGAAAACACCAATTCAAGGGACAAATAATTACAAATGTTATATAACTACAGAGACCCGTGATTTGTGATGACATGCGAAAATTGGATTTTTTTT
>PVLC010026571.1:0-22593 GCA_004027655.1 Graphiurus murinus | reverse complement strand
CCCCTCCTCTTCCTTTCCTCCTCCTCCTCCACCTCCTTCTCTTCCTTTGGGTACTGGGTGTTGAACCTAGGGGTATTCTACCTCTGAGCTACTCCTTTAGCCCTTTTTTATTTTTTCTTTTGAAATAGGATCTAAGTTCCTGAGGCTGGCCTTCAACCTGCAATCATCCTGTCTTGTCCCCCCCAAGTACTGGGATTGCAGGAGTGTACCACCACACCCAGCTAGCCCTCTGTCTTTATGAAGTGAACACATTTTTCTGGGGGTTGCTGATCATTACCTTCAGATCCTTGGGAGAAGAACAACACCTTGAGACACCTGGGTACACTGGGCAGCTGTATACATTCTTGATGCACAACTTCTACCGACTTGGATGTACAGATCTAGTGTACAGGAAGACTGGAGACTCTGAGCTTTGCAGCTTTCCAGAGTGGAGATGTTTGTTTTCTAGTTCTTGCTGAATCAGATTAAAGACAGCACTAACACCACTTTAATGGAGTAGTTAATGGTGCTGGTGATATCATAGGAATTTGGCAGCTGAGGATAATCTGAAAGGAATAGTCAAGAGTTGACAACCCTTCTTTCAGAAAGCAAAATTGCCTGGTTCCGGCGTTACCAGTTGTTATTGGCTTCCTTGCCTGCAGAAATGTCACAGTAATTCCAATGGCGTTGTTTATACAAGTGGAAAAATCCGACTCCTTGATAACACGTTTCAGTTGCAAACTGCTCTAATGTCACACAGAGGCCTTCCAGGAAGAGAGAAATTTCTTCCAAACTCGGAGAAGTTATCTGGGAACAATGCCCTTCTTCAGTGAGGTTATTTATGTTCATTGGGCTAATGGGTTTTTGTCCAGTAATACATTTAAATTGCTTTCCATTTTACAGTTCCGCTTCACTATCACATTTCAGAATGTCGCTTCTCTTCCTCTGTATGGCCAGCAATTTCCTCAAGTATGCGATGAGTGCCTTGTCCTTTGGAAGTCATCTGAAATAGACCTGGTCTCACCCATCTCAGGGGAATATTCTCCGACTGCTAATCACAGCCAAGTGGAATGCACGCATGAACCGAAGTGTCTAGGGTTTGCTTTCTCTTGCTGGGTCCCTGGAGGCCTCATTGCAGGGCATTGGTGCACCTATTGATCTGAGAAGAAGCCAGACATTCTGCCTGTGATGGCTCATGAGAATAGTGCTCCAAGACTGGAATGAGCAGTGCAAGGAAGTTGAGAGAAGACACTCTCTTCAAGTGATTCACAAACTGAGTCACGCTGATCTTGCCTGAATATACAAGAAAAGGAGGCTCTGTAGAAATGAGCATAATTAGGTTGATAAACCATGTAGCAGCAATTGCTCAGTTATACTGGCAGCTCATGGGCAACTGGGGGAAAAACACATTATTTTAAAAGTTGAAAAAAATGGATCAGGCTGTTGAATGGATATGAAGCACATATAATTCCATTTAACTGTCTTGGGTAATTGGTGTGTCATGAATGCTTTAAAATATTAGGTTATATTGTTTTTTTTTTTTTTTTTTTTTTTTTTTTGCGGTACTGGGGGTTGAACTCAGGGACATTCTACCTCCGAGCTATACCCCAGCCCTATTTTTTATTCTTTATTTTGAAACTGAGTCTCACTAAGTTGCGGAGTGCCTCACTAGGTAGCTGAGGCTGGCCGCGAACCCGGATCCTCCGGTCTCAGCCTCCCGAATGCTGGGATTACAAGCGTGCGCCACCACGCCCGGCTCATAAAATATTAGGTTTATATTAAAAAAAAAAAAAAGAAGTAAGGAGGGTGAGGGGAGAAGGGCCCATTTCTGTTTTTATTTTGTATATAGTAGTTCCCTCTTGTCCTGGAGGGGATATGTTACAAAATGCTACAACCATGGATAATACTGAATCTGGTATTTTTTCTATATATACAAACATACAATAAAGTTTGTTAGTCACCATTAAGAGATTAGCAACAATAGCTACATGTGGGAGAGCATGCCTATAATCCCAGTATTGGAGGAGACAGGAGGATCACAAGTTCAAGGATAGCTTCAGCAATTATCAAGACTTTCAGCAACCTAGCAAGATCCTGTTTAAAAAAAAAAAAAAAAACATAAAATAGGAGTGTGCTCAGAGGTAGAATGCCCTTGAATTCAATCCCCAGTAAGTGCTCCCCCTACAAAAAAGATTGGCAATGATAACTAATAAAAATAGAACAATTACAACATACTGTAATGAAGATATGTAGAACATGTTTGTTACTTTCTAATTAATATTTTCAAACTGCTATACCTTGGTAACTGAAACTGTAGGAAGAGAAGCTGTAGATACAGAGGACACTGTTCTGCAGATGCAGGGAGGTCATTGTTTCCATGAAAATGAATTTCCTTTCTGTCTGAGTTTCCAACTCAGAACTGTGCATGCATACTGTTACATTTAGAAGGTAAAATGGCTTGAGAAAAGCTAATATGAGGTTAAAAATTCAAATTGAAAAGCTTTAACCTCAAAATAAAATAGTCGGTGAGAAAAATAAAAGGGTCTTTGAAGTGTGAACTGTGTGTCTCATCTGGAACAGTTTAATATTGGCAACCCCAGCTCGGTTCCAAATCTTCCAGGTTGTGATGGCAGCCAGGGCTCCTCTGCAGGGTAAGGTGAAGTGTCAGGGGAAAATATTCTCGACTCAGTGGCGGCTGGGCATCCTCCAGGGTCCCACCTGCTGTGAAAGCGTGTGGCTTGGTTGGTCCTGCCTGGCCTTCTCTGCAGGCAAAGACCCTCTACTCTCTGGTAAAGAGATTCATCAGCTAGTTTATGACTTGGTTCATCTCTCCACCACCAATTAGTGCTGCTGCTGCTCTCTGCAGTAGGCCCCAAAGCTAGGACAGATTCTATCTAAAATAGATCTCTTGGCTGAGGAGCAGGCGGTGGCGGCAGGCTAGAATGTCACACAAAGGCAAGTCGGAAAAGGAAGAAAGTGCACACCCGGACCAGAAAACCATTTGTTTTTTTAAAAGAAGGCATATGGAATATTGGATGTGTGGGTAGGAGTGAAAGAGGAACCCAAAAAAAGTAATTCACATGGATGGATGCCCATGTACAGAGGGAAAAAAAAAATCTTGATCCGATTCCAATTTCAAAGTGTCCTGTGTCAGAATGTAGCATACTTAATAGTCACTCTGCATTCTGGTTAGTTTTAGAGACGAGATCAGGTGGCCTTATGGAGTGTTTGAAGACAGTTGTCTTACCTGTTGTTTTAGTCACAGTCCTCTGCACAGACAAGGTCCTCAAAAAAAGTTGCTACAAATGTCACCTACTCATTTCAAGTCAGATCTTTGGGAAGAGGGGAGAGGAAGTCCAAATGAAGCCTTTGGGCAACACAGATTTTATTGACTGAGTATTTGCAGGGGCCATGGACAGGTGCCTGATGAACTTCAAATTAAATATTTTAAATTTCTGAAACTTTTATGAATTCATACATAAATTATAGTGCAGTTTGCATACTTAAGAGAGATGATCTTGCTTCTTAAAGCAGATGTTTTTTTTTGACTTAGAAAAAAAGAACTCCCTTAACTATGAACTGCCAAAGAGGGATTTAATTTGGCGATATTGAAATGAGCATTTAGTTTAAAAAGCAGATATAAAGCCTCAATACTGTAATCCTAGAGTCAGTACTTTCTGTAGCAAAGTCCTTTTTTGGGTTACTGGAGATTGAACTCAGGGGAACTATACCACTGAGCTATACCCACGGCCCTTTTTATTTTGAAATAGGGTCTTGAAAAGTTACTGTGTGCTGACCTCGAATGAACCTGTGATTCTTCTGTCTGCCTCCCAGGTACTGGAATTACAGGTGTTTGCCACTGTGCTGGACTGCAAAGTCCTTTTTTAAGGGTGAGCATTAGCAAAGAAAGGCTTGCATGCCCAAATTTAGATCAAATATGAAATGAGGCATCAGCAGAGACTTCCTCATAGCAGCTATGTGTTCCAGAAATCCTCTGGAGTCATTTACCTAGCCATAAAAACCTCAGTGGAGAAAAAAGTAAAAAGGAAAACTAAAAGGTTTTTTTTTTTTTTTTTTTGCAGAAGTGTCATTGTTAATGAGAAATTAAATTTTAGCAATATGTAAGTGTTAGGACTAAAGATAAGAAGAGAAGGGTAGAGCAAGGGGAGAAGGAAAAGGAAACCAGGGGATCACACCATCTGAATTACCTCTTTAATTCAAAGGCCAAATGCTTAAGCTGCACTTCTTGACCTTATATGTCATCTTTTCCTCAGCCACACTGGGCTGCAGCTGGTGTGCTATCTATTGCATGACTAGTCTGGAATCGACACAGCTGAGACCCACACAACCCCAGGATGGACATAAAGGAAGCATTCTGCATCACAGACCCCTCCCCACCAAAGATTTTTATCACATATTGCTAGTCTTGGAGCTCTATGGCCTTGTCTTAGCAGCTCCTTCTTTCCTTGTGCCAAGATCTCTTCTGTGAAAAAGAACTTTAAAAATAAAATTCTTTTAAAGCAGAACAGTAACACATATCCATTTTTTTAAGTCTTCAAAATGAAGATTATCAAGTTTCCCATGAGCTCATATGTCACTTCTTCCTGAAAGCCTTTGATTTCCACCCCCAGCCTCATCTGTATTGCATTGCAACAGCCTCTAGCCCTCTCAACACCCCCAGGAGCCTGTCTTGTCGGTGTTTACACACAGTAGGCATCCAATGCAGATTTGCTGAATGAACAGATTCTCATGGGTACACAGACAAACCAATTTGATGGACTGGTGCTGTGGGCAAGAGAACTCTTCTGGAGCTGAAGCATTTGAGTTCAAACAATTTTCCATGAGCTCCGAAACAGTAGCAGAATGAAGCACTGTTTTTAAGCAATTTTTAGTCTAACAATACAGTTTTGACTTTGATTGACATATAACACAGGTCTTAATGCAAGTGAGGCTAGCTAGCATCAATGTGCAAAATACTTCATACTTTGTTTATAAAAAGGTTTTAGATATTCAAGAATCCATGTGCAGAATATTGCTCTAAATATATTTTGAACCCACTGCTAAATACTCAATCCAAGATAAAGTATGGAGAAAGGGAAGGGTTTATTTTACAAAAATAAACCCTTTCCAATATCTCAAGGGTAATATATCGAGTTGGAATGGAAAAATTATATCAATACTGATTTTCTATTAAATATATTTCAATAGAATCTAAGGATGCTGCTCAGTGGTAGAATGCTTGCCTAGCATACACAAGGCCCTGGGTTTAATCCCCAGCACTGGGAAAAGTGACAGCTTAAATGTATTTCAATAAAAGCTTTAAAGTATATGGCCAATTGCCATCTATTTTTTGTATCTACTATTAGACTTCTATTGTTTGTATATATTTTTTCAGTACTTCTGTATGCTTACTCCTGGAAGATACTAACTGTACTTGTGTAATTGGTCTTTCTTAAACACCATCAATATTGATGACCTTTAGAAAAAATTAGGAAAAATTACTTGAGCATATTTCTTGGACATATTTCATGCTGGCTTTAAAATTATTTTGACTTTTGAACATAAAATGTGTAAGACACACTTACATGATCTTTTTTTCCCCGTCATCTGCCATCAACCTTGAGACTTTCAAACCTCAAGTTCTTGTCTTCTAACTCTCTTATATACACACTATAACAAAATACCCTTTGCAAAATTCTCTAGGGCAAAAATTCTCTCTCTAAATAGGGAGAGTTTTAAATTCATTTTCTCTCTTCCAGAAAGGAACTTTATGCTTTAATTTCTGGCCTGTTGACCTAGAATTTCAGATTTTTAAATTCTTTGGCAACTTGTCTTTCAGATCTTATATATAATCTTTTTCTCTACTCCTCCACAGATTTCTTCCTTCCAAGTCTAGAGGAGGTAGAAACTGTAGAAGCAGGGTGTGTGTGTATAAGGACATACTGTTTACACACATATAACAGTTGATATCCTTGGGCTTTTAAGGTTATTACATCTGGAAAAAAGATCATAGAAGATAGTAAGATTTCCCCCTCCCCCCCAAAAAAAACATCTTAAGAAATGGTTCTTTAAGAAAGTTTAAAGTTTTTCTTGAAATTGTGGACCAAGAAGGTAAATACAGAGATAACCAATCTGAGCAGTGTCTTCTATTTTCAAAGGACCTTCTCTTTAGCACTTCTGTTCTTTGGGTTTATGGGTTCCTTTGGCTTTGGACAACAAATTTTAGAATTGAGGTGGCAATATATAAAAATAAAAATTTATGTGTACCAAAAGTCACTTTTTAAGGCTTTATCTGAAATATTCACAGATGAAATATTTTCTAGGATATGCATTTCTCCTAGGATATGACCTAGTGAAAACAGGTAGGATACAGATGGAACAGGAATTGGGAAAATACTGATATGTTGAAACTGGGTGATGGGTTCCTGGGTTTGAAATACTTTTACTTTCTGCATAATTTGAAAATTTCCATAATTCCAAAAATGTTTACAATAAATTATGATTAATAAGCTTTATCTTCTCTAGGATAAATTTTAGTACATATGAAGTCAGTTGTATTAGTTTTAATTCACTTGCTATTAATAAGAACTTAATTTCTTTTTTTTTTTTTTTGTGGTACTGGGGATTGAACTCAGGGGCATTCTACCTCCGAGCTATACCCCCAGCCCTATTTTTTATTCTTTATTTTGAAACTGAGTCTCACTAAGTTGCGGAGTGCCTCACTAGGTAGCTGAGGCTGGCTGCGAACCCGGATCCTCCAGTCTCAGCCTCCCGAATGCTGGGATTACAAGCGTGCGCCACCACGCCCGGCTCAGAACTTAATTTCTTGCAAGAGATTTCATGTTCTATTTGAAAGGATGTAATTGTGTGACACATGTAGAACCATAATCACAAACATGTATACTATCATTTTTCTTGAACAAAATTTTTATTCATAACCCACGCTCCTCCATTTTATCCTTAGTAAAGTGTGCCTGTATAAAAGCATGGGCTAACCGATGTGAATTTAACCTGTTTTCCATTCCATCAGATCTCCGGAGAAAGCTTACTTTTAAAGCATTAAACCCTTTCAAATTTATTTTGAAAATAAAGTTATGTTCAGCATCTTTATTGAATATACTTAAGCAACATGCTAACCTTACAGCTGGAATAGTCAATAATTTGCATTTAATGAGCGTTGACATTATAGGCCTATGCCAACATTTTCACGTACAATTCTTTTCATCCCTAATCAATGGTATGAGGGAGGTATGATCACCACCATCACTCAGATAAGTGTGGTTCAGGGCCGTTAAAAACTGAATGGTCAATGAGTAGACTGAGAGCTTGGAGCCCAGACTGTCTGAATGCAAAGGTTGTTTGATAATATTTATACTGTGTATATATGTGGGTGTATGGTTTTGAAAGGATTAAAAACCCTAAGGCTTAGGAACACTGTACTCAGCAAATATGAGGTCTGAGTTTATACTTTAGGTTATAGTATTAATGTTTTCACTCCCTTAGTTTTGTTATCATTTAGGGAAATATGGTATGTTCAGATCTCTCATCCTAAAAAGATGCCCCAAAGGCTCTTGTCCTAGGTTGCAGACTGAAGCTTGTCTTCTTTCTTCTGTTGGACTCAGCTCCACTCTACCGCACTCTGGGGAATAGCAACCAAAGCTTCTCAGATAGAGTGAATCTCAGGCAAACACATATGGGGGGGGGGGAGGATCATTCTTAGATGTTCTGAAATAGTTGAACTGTCATTATTTTTCCAACTGTTTTTAGTGGCTATGGTACATGGAAGGCACTCACTCTATGGTCGGCAGTGTGAACATAAAGAAATATATTTGAATATCTTTAAAATATTTCAAATTTTTATTAAATATTTTTATTCAGTTTTAAGATCACAGTTAAAGTACTTTAGCATGTTATACACATGACTTACATGTGCAATTTTTAGAAATATCAAATTAGGTATAAGATTTTGAAGAAAGAAATTATATAAATGTGTATATTGACTTTTACTACACATACATCTAAGAAAGCAATAATTCTGTTGTACCATTAAGTGGAAATCATTTATTACATGGCATGTTTACACCAACTCTAAAGAGAACCAAGCCAATTTCTGAAAGCAAAAAAATGAGCGATTCAGTCATGCTGAAACTGTCAACAGACTTAAGACCTGGTGGTCAAATGAATCTATGGTTAATTTATGACATGTAAGTAAGCAATTCAAACCTATGAGGAAAGTTCTTAATCTGGTATGTGGAATCTCAGGTGGTTTTGCTTTATTTTTTATTTTTTGACAAATTCCTGAGAGCAAGAGACTTGTTAGTGCGAATGAAATGAAAAAAATGTTGCTGAGCAATTAAGTTACTGAGCTCTAGATCACAAACTGCCCCTACCCTCAGTTCTGCCACTCATAGAGCTGAGGCACTAATATGAGGTGTCAGGGGTCATGAGCTCACCCCTCCAGTGGGCCACAAAGAGAAATCAGTGATAACTCATGAAACGTGTCTCTGATAAAGGTTAGAGCTTGTGAGGTAAGATTTGCATTGCAGGTGGAAGGGTTTGGAGGCAATTAGATCCTTGTTACTCAGAAGCCAGTTCTGGCCCAAGTTATCAGGAAATCTTTGGAAGGAATAATAATGTTCACAATAACTAGTTCTGTGCATAAAAATCAATTTGAGGGCATGGTCAGTTTTGACTACTGATTGCCAAAAAGAATAAACAAAAACAAAATCCAAAACTGGTGGCCCTAGAACTTTTAACTACAAGGTTCCTTCTCTCAACTTCTATTAGTATAAATCATACCACCACAGATGAAATTTGGCCAGAAGAAAAAAAAATTAAAGAAAATCTATATTTATATATTTGAAGAAAAGGTAGCATAGACAGATGGACATGTGTGAAAGAACAAATATCTCTGTCTTGCTATTCACTCTTTTGTTGCTTCTTGTTCTGAAGTGTAAGATAAAGTCCCAAGTAAAGAGGATAGTCATCTAATATGGAGTACAATAAACTTAGCTCTCACTTCCAAATTAAAGCAAAGCAGCTCATCAAATTCTGAATACTTTGCCAGACACATCTGGTAAGATGAACTCAATAACTGCTTCTTTTTTCATTATATGTATGCTGTTAGCCAATCTAAAGACAATTTTTTGAAATCCCCAAACTCAAAAAGTTCAGATTGAATTCTTTGGGAATCCTTGTATAAACAAAAGCAACATCTACTCATCAACTAGTATACTTTGTATAAGGTGCAATAAAAAAAAAAAAAGACCTATGTGGGGAAAAGCTAAATTTTAATTTTCACCTAGCAGTCACTCTGAATACTTTATAGGTCATATGTAATATAGCATTTGCTTCTACTGCCCATTTTTAACAATACATTGTTCTCTCTGGAGAAGGTGGTTTGTGAAGTCAAAACACTGCAGTGGAAAATAGTGGCACTGAAGGTAGAAGCAAAAAACAAGACAAACTTTTGAAACAGGACTTACTGAAATGAACTTTTAAAGCCGAGGTAGCCCATTAGAATTGGCCTTATCTGAGGGCTCTGTGGAGCAGTGCAATCAAAGGTGAATCTCAGCAGCATCATGCACACCCAAGATTCCCTTCACAATGGTGACTCCAGGCCTCCCTGGTTTCCTTCCTGTCCCCAGCGACACGGTGATGCTTCTCCTTTGTTGTATGGGTGCTGTCCTCCAGCCTCCAGCTGCTGGTCTTCAGAACACTTACAATTCATACAGTAGTTTAGCAGGCAACATGGTCCCACTGCTTCACATTAATGCCAAATGCCAAGCTTGAAAAGAGCTATTTAGTATTCCCCAACCCATCCCACCCTATGAACAGAACCTGTCATTCAGTTTTCAGCTAACTCCTGTTCGGTAGCAATTTATGATTTGCTAAAGATTTTATATAGGTGCAAACACTTCCAGACATTGAGCCAAAGACTGCAGAGTCAAACAAATTTCAATAGCGACTGAACACGCTGGGTTTTAGACAACCAGTTCAGATGCTCTTTTTTGTTCGTAGTGTTCATCACTATTTTTCCTCCAGTAATTATGATGGCAGGAACCAGAAAAACAATAACATGGGAATTACTTTAGCATGGGTTTGGGGGGACATCTGACAGAATTAAATCATTTCTGTTTGTGGGCAAGACTGTCAGAATTACAACAGTATAATTTATCCTTCAGAAAAGGGCTTAGTGAATTAAAGCTAGGTTAGTTCTGACCTAAAATTCTGACCTAATTTGAGACCATAACCTGTATTTCCAATGTGGCGTGAGACATTTTTCCTTTTCCTGATCTCATATACAGTACCCAAACAAATAAAAACTTCAAGGATGTCTTACAGTATCTTTTCTTTCACTCAGCTTCTTAGAGCTGAAATTTCAGTTACTATAATATACTCTACACACTTCAAAATTACATAGGAAATACCAGAATAACTAAATAAATAAAAGGCTAAAGAAAACTGGAACAGTACTATGTCCCCAGCTAAGACGAAATCTTCCACTTCCAGCATTGCAGAGAAGGGCTAGGACAATTTTTTTTTTCCAAAAGATTTATATACAGGTCTGAATCCAGAAATTAAGGTTAAAAGCATAAATATTGATAATTTCAACTACAGTCAGAATGGTTTCAGAAAGATATGATACAACAATTTAGAATAAAACAAAGCAGAAGAGCATCATATTTTGGTTTGCTTGAGATAGATATAAGGTGCAACAACTTGTTTTTTCTTGAGGATGCTGTGGGACAAATGTTAGTGTAGATGGTGTTTGCTGGCAGATTAAAGTACACACCATGGCAACAGGACTTTTCAAAACAAAAAACAAGAGAAAGGACATGAAAATGGTAATGAAGGGGGGAACTATGCATTGGTTTGAAATATTTGTGCTAACAAATGTTGTTACCTGAAAATACCAACACCCTTCTCCAGTAGATTCAGGGCAGGAGAAACACTATTATTGAAATCAAGACCTCTCAGAGAAACGACAAGGCGAGTGCCTAAAGAACTATAAAGCTTTGCAGGATTTCTGCTACTCTCGGTGCCTAACCGCTTAAAAATTAAGCATTTCTACAAAAAGGTTTGTTTTAAAGTATCTGAAAACAGTCATATCCAGGTAGTTGCCCTCCCACCCTCACCCCTGCCTAAGGGAAAAGCCACTGAGGTTTAGGAAAAGCAGATCAAGTAAGATATTAATCACATAGAAAAAAGTAATCTTTTGTTTTGCTTTTTTAAAAAAGGTCCCACGAATATACAGCAATCTCTTAAGGAACTCTAGTGAAATGTAATTGGAGGACTGAAGGAGGGTGCTCTGGCAAAAATAGATCTATTCTAATGTGTTCTATAGAATAACAAGTTAGTACCATTGTCAAGATGCATGTTCTGCACCATACGATTTTGTGGTTATTTCTTTTTTTATTCTTTTCTTTTTTTTTGTATTTTAGCTAATTGTAATTTTAAATCACTGCTAGCAAGTGGTCCAAAACTCCAACAGCCACCGTTATCAGGACCCAGCAATTTGAAAACATTCACTTTTTGTTTTGAAATTTAGAAAATATTAATAAAACAGTATCATAGTAAAAATAGTACACTAAAATCTTGGGCTGTTCACTTGATTTATGTCTAAGTGAATGGGGTTAAGCTATAATCACTGATTAAACTTTTACTAATTCCTCTTTCCTCCATCCCCAGCATTTTTGAGGACACCACTCCAGTGCTATGCTGCCCTCTTTTACCTGCTTTGGAAAAAAAAAAAAAAAAAAAAGAACAAACCCTCTATTTTTTCAATCCTGTTAGTATGTTGTACATATTTTCCAGCACCGAAACTGAAGTAATATCTACAACCATGAGAAGCTAAACCTAGTTGGTATTAATAAAGTCATTTTTTATATGGCTATTAGGTCAAATTACAATTAGAAAAAAAATCATTACAATTCAGTCAAGTATAAATAAGAAAGCTAGATAAAACCATGTAAACTGTCACCATTTAGAGATCTAATTCAAAAGCATCAAACTTGAACTAGCACTATCAAAACTCCGCCAGTTTGAAAACCATTAAAAATTATTGCTGGAATCCAATAATTAAAATTTGGTAGTTTGTGCTGTGATGCAAGAGTGGGGAAATACTTTGTGCTATGGAACAAATACCCTGTAAAATCTGTAGCCTTAGACTAATTTTGATTTATCACTTTGCATCTGTTGCTAGGAAACAAGACACTGTGAACATCAGGTGGTTAAGTCAATATGTTGAATGTTCTAAGCCAGTTAATCCACTTGGCACCGATGTACGAACGGTTGGTTTTATGTTTAAAAGCAATGAAACACAAAAAGGAAACAGAACCTTGCAGGTGGATCTATGACTAAGAAGCCCACCTCAGGCATAATCCCCTCATCACATACTCAGCATCTCCTAAATGACAAACTCGAAATGGCTCTAAAAACCTGCGGTGCCAATTAGGCTGTGCATAGCAATTGCAACCCGTCCAGTCTGTCTGTGATGGATGTAAAAGGTCTGTAAGCTCTAAGTCCACATGAAGTGAGTGTCTTCAATGTGTTTAGAATAGTGAAGTAATACTAAGGTCACTTCTGAATAATATTTTTGTCTTTTTTTGTTTGTTTGTATGAACGATCCATTGGTCACTTAGACCCCTGTGTAAAAATAAAAGAATCCTCAAGGCATGAAAACATCAGTAATCTGTAATCTGCAGGACTCTTCCCCTGTCTGGGAAAATATTCGCCACAATTTGCCCCAAGCAAATTCTTCTCCGTCACTCAAGGCTAAGAAAAAAGATTCAGATTGTAAGAATTGTAATTTTTTTTCTCTCTTTCTCTTTCTCTCTTTTGCCAGCAAACTACCACTCTGGTGGCAAATATAAAAGTGCAGAATATATGGACCACGAGGCCGAGCATACACCACTAACAATGGTACATCTGCCTGCCCATGCTACTTGGGAGTCTCTGGAACAGGCTTTTTTAATATTTATTCTACAATATAAATGTAGGTATAACCTATTATATAAACCATCTTAGAACTTAAATCTCCATGTACAAAAAAGACTAAGAATATCTAATAATAACTAGTGCAGTGCGTCAGTTTTTTTGTTTTGTTTTGTTTTGAAAGAATAACTAGGTAATATATGAAACTAGTTTCACACTCTCTGGTTGGTAAAAGAGATGCTGGATGAGCTACAGTAAAGGCAGCCTTTTACCAAGTTACTACCTATTACTGTCAAAAGCCTTCAATGGAAAGCAAAGCTCCAGGATCATTCTGTTTCTGTTCAGTATCAGACAGATAGCATTGCCCTCAAAGATTCTCGGTTCCAAAAGAACAAACTGGCCCCGGATGCTAACTTCTGCTTCAAGTGAATCTGGGCCATGTGGGGCAACAAGCACTTGTTTGCAGTCTATATTTTCCACCATATGGACTCACTAGCATCCCTTGGTAAAGACAAGGCTAGGGTAGTAGGTAAAGCACAATGTTTTACAATTAAAGGGCGCTTCACTGGTCAGCGCAAGAAATAAGTACAGGAGCCTGTGGCATTTCTTTTGGCTGTCCATCATGGGTGAGCGGAGTTGATCTCTGACCTCTGAAAAAGAAGACGGAGAAATTACTTACTCAGGGTATATTATCAGAGACAGGAGAGGATGATAATAACACAAACTTCCTACTATCATCTTTAACAGCTACTGTTGCTACTTATGCCATTTAATTAAAACTCATTTTCTCAAAACTAATATCCTCTTTTTTTCCTTTCCTTCCCATTCTCCCTCCCTTTTAAGATTTTTTACCTCAATTCCCCTTGTACAACTCAGCCATGTAGTACTCTCTGGCCCTAAACAACTAACCATTCCATTTTGTAGAGATGAAAACTAAAGTACTAACAGAGTTGTGGCCACTCCCTGGGAAGCAAAAAGCTCTCAAGGACTGGGGTTCTAGGACAACCTTCTCTCTTGATCCACTGGCCTCAAACCTGAGATCCTTCTGTCTCAGCCTCCCAAGTACTAGGATTATAGGTGTGCACCACCATGCCTGGCTCATTTTTTAAGATATATAATAATATACCCAATTTAAAACCTAAGGTCAATAAAAGCAATGACTACTGAACTGGAGAAGGAGGGGGGGAGAGGGAGACAGTAGGGGCGGGGAGGAGAGAGAGAGAGAGACAGACACCCTGGCTCTAAAAGAAAGCCTCACAAGTACATGGAGGAGGAGGATAGGGGAAGGAGGCAAATACCAACTCTGGATTTTGGATTGTAAGAAAATCTAGCCTACCTGGGCCCAAATCATTATGTGTGGAGGAAGAACTCCACAGAGGACTAGAAAATTCGTGGAAATTTCCATTATTTGGATTGGAACTACTCCAAATGCAGCTGATTTTTCATTCAGCTTTTGTATAAGTAGTAAAAAATACGATTTACTTCATGGTTATGAGAAAACTGTTCAGAATTCTTGGCAATTTCTACAGAGCTCTCATTCTACACAGATAAGATTGGGCACCTCCTTGATGTTCGCCAACAGGTCTGGCAAGCCTAGAGGATGCATACTCACAGCTCCGTCCCCTACACCAGGCTGTGGTACTTAACACTGTAGGGGAAATTGGTGGAGCAGCAGCAATGCTTTCATTGGTTTGACCTTTAAACATAGTATTTTCCTTCAGAGGACACAGAACAAAAAGGGCTATTCTAAGACTCAGATGATACCGGCTTCATAACTATATCCAAGTTTCTCCTGATGTGCAAAAATGAAAAATAGATACATCACAACAATGATCACTGAATAGCATAAGGTATTGAGAATTTTAGAAAAACAAAACATGTTAGAATTGAACCTCTGGATTAATGTGTTCATTCATGTGTGGCTGCTGTAAGCACCAACTGTTCACTATGTTCAGCTCTTTCTCCAAGAAGATGAAATCAAGATGCTATTTCTTACCTTTAGGATTACCTAATAATATTAAAAGGCCCAAAAGCATTTTAGTAAGTATTAGAAAAGGAGAAAAAAAATTGAAAGATGAAAAGTGCAATGTGAAAGAAGAAAGAACAAGATGGAGAGAGAAGCTGGGGGAAAGCCCAGCTCAGTTGATGAGGAATAGGAAGGAGTCAGGATACAAGGGAGGGCACTACATGCTGCAACTAGCCGATGGGTCAGGCAAGAACTTCCTGAGTGCCTACCGCCTGGCCTACATGTGCTCAGGCAGCGAGTTGGAGCAAACAGTATAGAATTCAGAGCTCAAAGACCTCAGTTTAAGTCTTGACTCAGTCAAGTGAGTCAAGCTGTATGCTTTTCACAATTTAATTAACAATCTGCACCATCATTAAAATGGGTCTAAAAAGATCCATTTGGGAAGGATAATTTAATGATTTTGTTCAGTGAGCTTTCTTCCTTGAAAACTCCTAGAAACAGGGTCTTAAAGGTTTGTTCCAATTCTCTGCATCTTGTATTTTGTAAAGCTGTCTTTCTAACGTTGGGTTTCTGAACTAAACGTTAGATTTTTTTCATGGCAAGAATGCAGGTAATGTATTTCTATCCCTAATTCTGTGGGCCACCTTATAAATTATAAACCCAGGTGATGCCTAAGCAATAATTAAATGGTGTCCAACCAAGCTACAATTACATTAAATTTATAGGTAGAAGGCTGGCTGATAGGTCTTCTTTAACTGGTAAGGGCTAAAGTTACAACAAATTCCCCAGTGTAATCAGTCTCTCTAGATATTAAAAACACTAACCATTTGTTAAGTCGACATACAATTCTAGTAATCAATTTTTTTCTAATGGAAAGTTATTAAAAAAAGATCTTTGCCCTTACATATTTTTTTCTATGCCTGCTTTGTAACTTAGATACTCATACTTCAAGAATTACCTCATTTATTCATCCACCCATTGTTGTAAGAGTAACTGTGTAAAAAAGCTAGGACATGAAGAAAACCAGTGCTTTGCTTTCAAAATATACTGGAAGGAGGCAAAAGCATCAACAAATAATTACAATGCAATGTGGCTGTTGGTCTCAGGGGGCTATGTACATAGAGTACAGGGAGAGCATGGAAGAGCAGCCTGGAGCAGCAGGAGAAAGGCAGAGAGAGGGCACCGATCTGTAGAGCTGGGAGGAGGAGCAGCAGCCCCCACTGAGAGGAGCCTGCAAAGGTAGGAAGCTGGCCTATCTGGAAAGGAGTTAGTGTGACTATGCATGACCGTAGGGTTAGGAGTCGGGAGGGTTGGGACAGGCAGAACAGAAAGGTCTACTTTCTGTGAATCTGTGATTCTCCTTTCTCAGCCTCCCAAGTACTGAGATTATAGACATGTCTTTCCTCTGAATTCTTTTTTTTTGTGGTACTGGGGATAGAACTCAGGGGCATTCTACCTCCGAACTATACCCTCAGCCCAATTTTTTTTTTATTCTTTATTTTGAAACCGAGTCTCACTAAGTTACAGAGTGCCTCACTAGGTAGCTGAGGCTGGCCGTGAACCCGGATCCTCCGGTCTCAGCCTCCTGAATGCTGGGATTACAAGCGTGCGTCACCACGCCCAGCTTCCTCTGAATTCTTATACTACCACTTATTTTTACAATTCACAGGGACACCTCATCACATTTAGGCAGATATTTTCAATTCTCTTTCCATGTCATGTATTTTCTATATTCTACCCTAAAACTCCATAAGTAGGAAAGTGTCCGTATATTATCTCCCTCAAAGACCTTAGCAGAGTTTAACAATGTCTGTCAGCACTCCCTCACTATTAGGAACTTGCAGGGTATACATGAAAAGGAACTTGACTTTTTGGAATATCTAGAGGCTATTTGTGAGGAAACACTAGGACCATAATATGACAGGTAAAGAGCAAGAAGCAAAGCTCACAATGGGGCCTCCTCCAGGTTTACCTGGAAGTAAAAAAGGCGCATGAATCCCTTACACGTAGCTATACAGGTTGTGCTAGGACTCCAGTATTTTTGCAGTTGACTGAAAGTCTAAAAAAGTAACTCATCCATGGAAAGTAATTCACTTTGAAAAATAGAAAATACTGAACTTACAAAAGGTGCTTTTTTTTTTTTTTGCCTTCTCAAAGGATCTACTAATAGTAGAATGCCCAATTAATTATACACTTAAAATTTAACAAACTTTCTGTGGGGCTTCATTGAGTTCCAAGGGTTTTCGCAACTATGATGTCCAATCTTTACAACTTTGTGATTCTTTGGGGATATCATTATGCTAAATGTAAAATGAGAAACTGAGAGGCAGAGAAATTACTCTGTAGTAAATCACAGAGTTGAAGAAAATGCCAGGCCTTCTGCCGGCTATGAGTCATGAGAACATACGCTTCCCCCTGAACCACACTGTTCTGACAGCTGGTACCAGCATCGTCCTCAGTAGGGGCGTTCCCCACATGTGAACACTGGCACGTCACAGTCATCCCACATAACATCTCTATGAAATGACTGCCACCATCCCTGTCCTATACAAGAGAAAGCTGGGGGTAGAGAGGTTAGTGACCTTGCTCAAGCTCTTTCAATTTTCAGGTAGCTGAACTAAGATTTAAAGCCCTGTCTGATCTCACCCTTAATGGTTAGATAATGCTGCTTCCTTACTCTCAGGTTTCTCATGGAAATTAAGACTAGCCACAGCACAATATATTCAAAATGAAATACTTAGCTGGCTATATTCCCTTACATTCCCCCATACTGTTAGTTAACACAAACTTTTGTAACACTTCACACTAACAGTAATGCTCTTGAACCAAGTCTGAACTCCAATATATTATGAAAAATTCCACAAATCATGTCACAAGTGGATCTGATTTCCATCTTGCTTTCTCCATCCAGGCTCCACCACTAACCTGTGCACATTTTCCATGGCTGCCACTTCAGCCAGTGCAGCGAGGCTGAAGAATGCAGACACGGCAGGCATCTCTGGAGTACTGCTCCGTGTCTCCTCGACCTCGGTGTTGTGTGAGCACTCCTCATGGCAGTCTGTCTCAGCTGCTTTAGGGAGACTCCTCTGCAGTTGCTCCTTTGGTTTGTCATCTGTAACAAAAGAGAAATCCATCACAAGAGGATCATTCTGCACTCCAGAGAGGGGACGCCGAGGAAGTGTTGTGCCAGACGATGAAAAGAGCTGGCATTCTTCACTGTTCACTTCTTCTATCTATTGAATATTACAGCTTTTACAGACTCTCACCTTCCACAGCAACAAAGTGCCTTTATTAAGCTCAACTGCAACCTGCAACTATCAACAGTGCTGTGCCCAGAAACTGAGCTGAAGAGAAGCTGTGTTTTATCCAAAGTCAAAGAACTGGTGAGTCTTGGGAAAAGAAGGAAAAATAAGCCCTGACCAAAATAAAACCCAAGGGACTTCTGCCACTGGACCCTTAAAAACCCAACTGACTAAACATTTCTCATGAATTTTTATGCAGCTGTAGCAGACCTACTATGGCAACTGGGACATTTGGTATGATACTAACAGTTAGGATGGGCTAACTATGGGATTAATTAATTCCAGTGAAATCTCATGAGGTTGTTTTGTTCTGAAGATTACTGAAAAGAAGAAAAGGACCCTCTGGCATTTACAAAGGGGTGGATGAAACCCTATGCTAACTATATGAGAATATTTTCCTTATTATTTAGACACGATAGAGGAGGAGGAATTTTTATCATGGGCACATTTTAAATATAGAAAACAAGGATAAAAGATGTGAATGTGCTTTATTAGGACACGAAGTGGTATCATGCTTTCCTACATACAAGAAAGTATACTCTAGAATCTTAATTCTTCCTACAAGTGGAAATTAAAGAAGATGTGACAGTACACAAAATGAAAGTCACAGAATAGAACCCAGATTGGAAATGAGGGAGGGGAGCTATTGCACTAAACACCAGGATGTTAAGATTTATGTTCTTGTCCTACTTCTTCCCCGTTGACTATATTGTTCATCTTTTATAATCATGGTGTATTCAGAGTCTTTAATATGCTTTATGGTTCCAACTATATATGAAAAATGTCAGAACAAAGTGCCCCAAATTAACTAACTATCCTCTATTTTGGCAAACAGTTCATCTTTGTGAATACCTAGACTGACCCAAATCAGGTAAAATGAAATGGTGGAGATGCCAAAAGGCAACAGCTGAAACTACTAATGCTCAGTTGGTATAGTGCTCCAAGGATTTTTGGGGGGATACTCAGCATTACTCACTGCCCCGCCCTTTACACTGGTCCCTTATGGAATTCTACTGCCATGGAAACCACCAGAACAATAAATAGACTCAAGTCATGACTGAAAATGGGGCAATTTACTGCTGGGTTAGATGAGACCAGAATAACTCGAGGAATTCAAATGCATTCCCAGTCTCCTGTAGTAGTCTGAGTCGGCTCTACAGAAAGTACTGGGTGCATTTTAAGGTTCCTTAATCCACTGGTTTGAATACTTGATAATCTGGCTTGTAGTGACATGAATAGCAGATCATAAAATAACACAGATTCACCCAGTATCTTTAAAAGTCTAGGCTTTTCTGGAGTTTACTTAATCAAGACTGTTTTTGTGCATGCTGGGAGAAAAAAAAGCTGACAGTCCTAAAATTACCTTTCCTTTCTAGGAATTCAGATATGCTCTTGGAAAAATAGGTATGATTTTAAAACATTGAATAAAACATGTTTGGAAGTTTATAAAAAGTTGTAGAACAGACCCATTTTTTAAATGAGGTACCATAGTTGGCTTATAGTATTTGCTAGCCAATGGTGGCCATGATGGCCACCTGCTGGCTCTGGTTATCTCTGCCTAAAGCTCCCTCTTCTTACCCAAAGTACCTCCTGCTGGTGATACCCGGCCATCTGCTGTCCTGACAAGGTGTGTGATCTTGGTTTTCCTTGCTTTTCTCTTTTGGCTGCCCACCAAAGGTTCTTGCGTTGTTGTTGGCTCTGGAGTGTTGGGAATGGATGGGACATTTTTAACCTTATGAGCAGGCTCTGTGGTGTTTTTGTCTTCTGAAAATATGGCTGAAATAGGACAAACCATATACAGTTATACACAGAAACACAAAGCACCAACATTGCTCTTGGAAGGCAGCATTTTTATTTTTTATTTTTTTTGTGGTACTAGGGATTGAACTCAGGGGCATTCTACCTCCGAGCTACACCCCTAGCCCTATTTTTTATTCTTTTATTTTTGAAACCGAGTCTCACTAAGTTGCGGAGTGCCTCACTAGGTAGCTGAGGCTGGCCGCGAACCCGGGTCCTCAGGTCTCAGCCTCCCAAATGCTGGGATTACAAGCGTGCGCCACCACGCCCGGCGGGGCGGAAGGCAGCATTTTTAAATGTCTGACCCATCTGAATGGAGAATTTACATTCAGTTTTTAAAATATTGACAGAAAAAGCAATAAAACATTTCTATAAAGTTTACCACTTACTTGAATTTGCTTTGATAGGTTATGTGCAGAGGATTAAGATATTATCTCTCTCTTTTAACATTTTTTAACTCTTTTGCTTTTGCAGGTTGGTAGGAAGGATAAAGCATGCAAAGCTGAGTAAACCGTATCTCAAAAGATCACAAGTCTTAGTTGTGATCAGGGTCCCTATTTCCTTAATCTGGGCAAGATGGTAAACAAAGGTTTCTTCTGAGGGCACTGGGATAAATAGGTGCTTCTTAAATTTACAGTGATGGTTGAGACATTTGCTTTTAAGCACCAGGCTGGACTAATCAGAAAAGAAATTCTGAAGCTGGATGTAGTGGCACACTCTTGTAATCCTAGTACTTGGGAGGTTGAGACTGGAGGATGAAGGTCCAAGGACAGCCTCAGCAATTTAGTGAGGCTCTCAGCAACCTAGTGAGACTCTGTTTTCAAATAAGAAACAAAAAAATTGGTCTGGGGATGTAGCTCAGAGGTAGAATGTTTCCAGTAAAAAACACACACACACACACACACACACACACACACACACACACACCAAAAAATAAATAAATAAATAAAAAGAAAAGAGAAGAAATTCTGAGTGCTGACCTTTTTTAAAATGCATATTGACTCTCAGTAAGGATAGAACAAACTTTGGTAAACTCCGCACATCAACTAAATTCTCCCATTCACTGCATTCTAGGACAACAAGGTGAATGTGCTTATAGGGAGATAATTTAATGAAGTTTCTCACATATCAGCATGGCTTCTGGAGACACCAGTTTTAGGTACCCTAATTGTAAAGCCAATAAATCACTTAATAGCACACTCTTGTCTTCTGAGTCACTGTATCAAGAATAAGGAAGATACTTGCCATTAAAGCCTTTTGCTCGGGCTTAAATATGATAGAAATGCTTGTGCTTGTGTCTTATATACTTGTTTCCTTAGGAGTTCATCCTTCCCACCCCCCCCCCTTTAATTTTTAAGTAAGAATGTACAGATATGAGTTTAATAAACATTTCAGCATATACATGCAGTCAAGTTTTACAACTGAATTTTTTTTTTTATTTCAGTTACCTAAGAGTTTTCAGGCAAGGAAAGGCAGCACTTTTCTATTTTGTAACTATCAAATCTCCTAGGACAGGCATAGAAATAATTTTTGGCAAAAAGATGGGAGTGAAGATCAGAAAATCAAGGCCTGACATGACAAACTCCAAGTAAACTAAATCTGAAGGATAACTGAAGATACTTCTATCAGAATGTGGATCTGAAGGTAGATGCTGATAAAAAAGCTACACACACACACACATACACACACATGCATGCACACACACACGTGTGTGTATAACAAAAAGAAAAAAGCTAAAATAAGAGGAATATAACAGCAAGAATAATTCTGGGTGTAAAAAATGCACGTGTTGGTATAAATACTTGCAAAGTCCTCATTTGCAAATTTTAATCTAGCTTTTTAATGAGTTTAGGTACATCCTTGAGGAAGAAAGGCTATAAATTAATACCATCTTTTGACCTGAAAATCATGGCACCTTATCTTTGAAAGATGTCTGAAAGGAGAAGGTGATTTACATTCCAAAACAAGTGGGGAATAATTCCAATTACATTAAGAGACAGTATAGAAACAGAAATCACACCATGATTTGTGGCTTGGTCTTATCTCAGTATCTCAGCATTGCATAACAGATGGCTGTGTGGGGACAGGCTTAAGATAACAATTATTAAAAAAAACCAACCCCCCCCCAAAAAAAACGATTTGGCAATGCTCCCATGCTCCCAAACACCATTTCAAGTAAATAATCAAAAGTCAGGAAAAAGTCTCCTTTTAAATTGTAGATTTATATTCAGGTCAAAGAAAACTACCATAATGATGGAGTAATTTTGATGTTACTTAGTCTTAGAATATTTATAGTTTGATATTTAGCATAACACGGGCCAGTGGTTATATATATATATATATATATATATATATATATATATATATATATATATGTATATATATACACACACACACATATATATACACACATATATGTGTATATAATTTTTTAAATGTAAAATTCAATAGAAGCATCAAAATAAGATAATTTGGTTAGAAAACTTCCAAAGTTTTATGAATTTGCCTTTACCTCAAAATTCAAAGCTTCCTATAAGCACAAAGAAGCCAAGATCTGAATTTACAATAAGTATTAAAAAAACACTATTGCACATTCATAAGCTTCAACATTTC
>PVLC010026570.1:0-13120 GCA_004027655.1 Graphiurus murinus | reverse complement strand
GTCCTTTTTGAACTAGCTTCTCCTCACACAACTGGCTTTCCTTCACTGACTGCTTGATGCTCCGTAGAGGGTTCCATATAGGGCCGCTGAGCCGGAGGAAGGGGCAGGGTTTTGGGCTTTTGCTTGGTGTTCCTGTCACCCACTCTGGTACCTCCAAATCCACAGGTTCCAAGCACAGGGCCCGGGCAGCTCCGGATCCCCCTCCCCTCTTCGATGACACAAGCGGTGGTTATCCCAGCCAGTCCGGGGGATACCCAGCCCCAGGAGCTGACGTGGCCTTCAATGTCAACCACTTGCTTGGGGACCCAATGGCCAACGTGGCTATGGCCTATGGCAGCTCTATCGCCTCTCATGGGAAGGACATGGTGCACAAGGAGGTGTGGCCTGCCCCCCCCCCGCCCCCGGGAAAGGGTGGCAGGATTTCTGGCTAGGGCTGGGGCATCATCGGATCCCACCCGATCCTCATGGCAGCTGAGGCTCTGGGTGTGGCTCCCCCACAGCCTCCTTTCTCCCCTCCCAGCTGCACCGTTTTGTGTCCGTGAACAAACTCAAGTATTTTTTCGCTGTGGACACAGCCTATGTGGCCAAGAAGCTAGGGCTGCTGGTCTTCCCCTACACACACCAGGTGAGCCTCTTCCCAGGTGAGCTGGCAGCCCCCCCCACCCCCCCCAGTCTGGCCCCGGACCTCACCCTCCTTCTTTTTTCTCCTCTGCTCCTTCTGACTTGGCCGTGGCCGCCCCTGCTAGAACTGGGAGCTGCAGTACAGTCGTGATGTGCCTCTGCCGCCGCGGCAGGACCTCAATGCCCCCGACCTCTACATCCCCAGTGAGTCTCTGCCCTGGCCTGCGGCACCGAGCAGGGGAGACTTGTGCCTTGAGGCGTGAGTGGGAAGAGAGGCTCAACTGTTGATCTAGCACCCGCTTCTGGTGCTTTCCATGTGTGGCCATTGCCAGACACCAGGCTGACGGGGTGAGGTGACCGTGTCCCCACAACGCCCTGGTGTGACCTTTCTGCCTCTTAATGGAGAGCATGCCCCTCTTTAACCTGGGCCCTGGGTTTGCACTTGGCCCTGCCACCTCCAGCCATGGGACTTCAGGCCACTTCTCGCAGGAGTAGTCACAGCCCCCACCTCAAAGGATTAGCGTGGAGACTCAGGGAGGTGATGCGGGCATGGCGCCTGCACGGAGGAAGTATGCAGTAAAGACCAGCCGTTCCTATCAACACTTGTCCTCCATGGCCTCCTCCAGGAAGCCAGCCCTGGCCCCCTGAGCGGGTGACCGCCCCTTTCTGGGTCCCCACAACTGCCTGCCCGCATGGCGGTTGTCAGGCTGCCCACACTGCTGTGGCTGGCCGGCTCCATCGCTGACTCTTCTCTGTCCTGCTGACCGCACGGGGCCAGGGCTGGAGTGGACACGCTGTGGAGGGTGAGTGCGCCAGGGCCAGTCCTCAAAGGAGCCGCTAGGAAGGACAAAGGCTCCCCCATCCTTCGCCCCGTGTGCTCAGTTAAACCTGCAGTTCTGTGTTGTCGGCGTGACCAGAGCCGTAGCCGGTGCCAATGGCCAGGTTTCAAATTGCTGGCTGAGGTGAGGTCACCCCCACAGTCCTGGGCTCCGAGACAGCCTGTCCCGTATCTACATTTTGGTCCTATGGTCTTGCCAGAAATCAGGGTGGTCCCTGTGTAGAATGAGCAGCGGCCTCGGCCCGTGACACGGTCTCTAGGACACAGCAGGAAACGATGAGTCTCCTAGCACAGCGACAGGGGTGGAGGTAGTTCGTGGTCCCGGGAGCAGGGCCAGGTGGCATTTACTCAGGGAGAGGACGGGCTGGGCAGAGGCACCCTCGGCAGGGCGCTGGGGAGCCAATGTGGAGCTCAGGCTAGGTGGGCATGTGCAGGGGCGGGGTGAGGGCAGCTGGGTGGCCGTGGCCCCGACCTAGCGAGGGGCTCTGGAGGAGGAAGCCAGGTTGACGGCCTCCCTCTGACTCTTGGCAGCAATGGCCTTCATCACCTACGTGCTGCTGGCTGGGATGGCACTGGGCATTCAGAAAAGGTCGGTGCCACCCCCTCCCTCCCGGCCCACCTCCCACTTCCCCGGGAGCCTCGTCCCAGGTCCCGGGACCCCCCTTGCTGCCCCCCTTGCTGCCCCCATCCCCACAGCCTCGAACTGGCCCAGGATGGCTGCTTGTGACCCGCCCGCTCCCATGGCCACAGGTTCTCCCCGGAGGTGCTGGGCCTGTGCGCCAGCAGCGCGCTGGTGTGGGTGGTGTTGGAGGTGCTGGCCCTGCTCCTGGGCCTCTACCTCGCGACCGTGCGCAGTGACTTGAGCACCTTCCACCTGCTGGCCTACAGCGGCTACAAATACGTGGGGTGAGCACCTTCGGCTGGCGGGGAGGGGCCTGCAGCCCTCAAGGGGACCCTGGGACACGGCTCCCCCGGCCCAGCCCTCCGGCTCCTCTCTAGCAGTCTCCCCAGGACCTGAGTGACCTTCGGGACGTTGGAGCTACGTGACGGGCACTTGGGGAGCACGGGGGTCTTGGGGTTGAGCGCTGGGCTTTGCAGATCCACTTTGGGTCTCCGTCCCTGGGGACAGGTTGGGGTACAGGGTCATGTTGGTGGGTGGGGTCTAGGCTGGGCCCTGGTGAGCAGGACAAGGCTCAGGCCAGGGCTCTGGGTCACCAGCGCCCCGCCCCCTCCCCAGGATGATCCTCAGCGTGCTCACAGGGCTGGCCTTCGGCAGCGATGGCTACTACGTGGCCCTGGCCTGGACCTCGTCTGCGCTCATGTACTTCATCGTGAGTCTGGGTCTGCCCCTGCCACCTCCTCGCCGGCTCTGAGCTGGGGACGCCGCCCCTCCTGACCCGGCCTCGGCGCTCCTGTCTTCCAGGTGCGCTCTTTGCGGACAGCAGCCCTGGGCCCCGACAGCGTGGGAGGCCTGGCCTCCCGGCACCGTCTCCAGCTTTACCTGACTCTGGGAGCCGCGGCCTTCCAGCCCCTCATCATATACTGGCTGACCTTCCACCTGGTCCGGTGACTCCGGCCCGACTGGCCCAGATTTTTCCATACATTGAAGATTTGCTTTCCTCAACTTGGCTTGACCCTTGTTCCTGGGGCCTGAGGGGGAGCTGCAGGCACCTCTGGACCTTTCTGTCACCCAAGGGACTGGCTAGGAGGAGGGTAGACCAGGGAGGACTTCCTGGAGGTGGCGGGATTTCAGCAAACACAGCTGGGACGGTGAGGGTGGAAGGGGACAGCAGCCAGGAAGACCTGGAAGGCCCCTGACTCATCGGAGGGGGTCCCAGAGGGGCCTGTGGCTGGGGGCAAGCTGTGGCTGCCCCTCTGCAAACCACCTTCGCACCTCATCCTCTCCAGGCCTCTTAGGAGCAGACGGGGCCCATGTGTTTGCAGTAGTTTATTCATATTTTTGTCACAAATGGCCGGGGAGGGGGTGCCGGACTCCTCCAGGCTACATAGAAAATAGGTCCAAGAGACAGGGTGGGCTGGGGGCGGGGCAAGTGGAGACAGGGTTGGGAGGAGAGCCTGGGGAAGGGGGAGGGCAGACGAGGGGTGGGGCTGCCCCCCTGCTGAGCCTGCTCATTCCCGGTGCGGGGGCTCCCCCACCTGCAGGGGGAGCCTCAGGGTGAGGGTGGAGGGTGGGCGGCCCAGAATTTCCAGGGTCAAGCTCTGCCCGGTGGCAGGGCCCAAATCCCCCCCGAAAATGGACAAGGCCGGAAGTCCCGCCCCTTTCAGGTCTGACTGCCATGCCTGACTGCAGGCTGGCAGAGGAACCCCTAGTTAGAGCTCTGCCTGGCCCTAGTCCAAGGGGGAGGGCTCCGAAGGCGGGATGGGGGGTCCCCGCAGCAGCAGTTTGGGGGTTGGAGAGGCTGGGGGCACCAGTGCCCCCTCCCTCCCCAGGGCTGAGGCCTCTGCGGCCGAGGGGCAGGGCTGGGGGTGCACAGGCGTCCGGTCCGTTCTGGGCTCTCTCCCTGGCCGGCTTCCCCCTTAGAAACTCACCAACGTATAAACCATACTGTGGGAAGACAAGGCAGTGAGCCTGAGCCCTAAGCAAGCCTGGCCACCCACCTGGTCACACCCCGCACTGCCCTTGGTCCTCAGGTTCAAAGGGCAGGAACTCGGGATTGGAAGCACCGTGAGTTGTGACCGCCAGGGCTAGGGCCTCACCTGTACAGGTAATAGAAGAAGGAGAGCAGGTAGAAGGCGAGTTTGCACCAGGACTCCTTCTGGCAGTAGTTGAGGATGTCAGCATTCATGATGGAGACCGCATCATACATGACCTCAGAGCCATCCGCAGGACGGTGGAAATACCTGGGTGGGCAGAGGCCTGAGTGCCCGCCGGCCATCAGGGCCCCCACCCCCATCCCAGCCTCGCCAGGTGCCGCTGCCCTCACCTCCACAGGTGGTAGAAGAGGAGGGGGATGTTGAGGCCCAGGGTCACCCACTCTGCCGCACACAGAAACATCAGGCAGAAGAGGCCGTGGATGGAGTATTCTGGGACCACCAGCTGGGGGAGGAGGGCGAGAAGTCAGTGCCTGGTGTCAGGGCGGCCGCAAGCTTCAAGGGCACAGGGGGAGCCGGGGCTTGGGAGGCACCAGCACACCACGAACTCGGGTCTAAAAGGCCTCTGGCCTCCCACGCCCTCCCGGGTGGCAGAGTGGTTCACACAGGCTCAAAGAGGAGGGAGGCCTGGCTCTGGGCCGCACAGAGCGGAGACAGCGCGCGGCTAGGAGCCTCCTGCCCACAGCCCTGACACTGACCTTCCTCAGGAGGCAGCAGATGCGTTCGATGTTTTTTAAACGCTCGCGCTGTGGAGGAAGGAAAGGGCGGCCATGGAGACCTCGGCGGAACAGGCGCTGGGCCGCCCCCCCCGTCCCACATGTGGCCGCCAGGAGGCGCCAGAGCAGTCTGCTGCGTTGTTGGCGCGACAGGGAAGCAGTCGCGCCGTCCCCATAGCGACCGTCACCATGGAGGGGCCTTCACCCGCGTCTCCACGGCAACGGCCCAGAGCCTAGCAACGGCTGCCCCGCCAGGAGGAACCCGAGCCTGGAGCCCGCACCAGGTGTTTGCTGGGGGCGGGGGCAGAGAGGAAAGGGCATGGTCGCTGGCCCCCCCCCCACGGCATCCCCACTCTCCAACTGCCACTCCCACCCCACCCCGCCCACGACAGAAGGAAAGACAGACGGACGGACACACCTCGGCACAGCACATGTATCACTTACTGCCCGCGCTGGGTTCCCCTGGTCGATGGGGTTCTTGAAGTCGGTCCGCAGCTCGTCAAAGGCTATGATCTGGGGGCGGGGCGTGTGCCCGTCAGGGTCAGGGCAGCAGGCGATGGCCTCCCACACCCGTCCTTCCATGGGATAGGAATTTATACATGGGGACGGGCCAGATGGAGCTTGTTGCCAAATGGAGAAACTGAGGCCCGAGGAGGGGCAGGCCAGGGCCCAAGGTCACACAACTGTCTGGAATATTCTGATGCCCGGTTCCACAGAGTCCACTACACACACCCTTCCTAAACACCCCAGCACACGGCCCCTTCTCTGCCCGGCCCCTTGCTGAGCTCGGGAGCCCCGGCATGGGGGTGGGAGCATTGTGAGCTACCTTCCCTACCTTCCAGGTGATACTGGCTGTGGGGTACAGGAAGACCCCGAGTGGGAGTGGTGGGGGTTCAGGCTGACTCTGAGTAGGTGTTTGGTGAACAAATGGGAGAAAAGCAGTCCAAGCAGCAGGCATAGCAGGTACAAAAGCACAGAGGGTTGAAGAACATTCAGGAAGCTTAAATTCATGGTGCTGGGGTAGAAGTGTGAGGAGAGTGGGAAGGAAGGGATGCTGCAAGGCGGGGCTGGCGAGGTCAGAAGAGCCGGATTTGGGTGCTTTGTGAGGCTGGACCCAGAAGTGGGGCTTTGCCACAAGTCCGGGGAGGGGGGGCAGTGCTGGTCATAAAGCAGCAAAATGGGGCAGTCAGTCCCAGCCAAGACATCCACTCAGCAGGCTTCATGTTTATTAGCTCATGGAAGCTTGCAACACCCTAATGACTTAAGTGCTAGTATTTCCATTTCTGTTTTGAAAACGAGGAAGCGGAGACAGAAGTGTCTTGTCCAAGGCCACACAGCTAGTTTGTGGGAATCCAAGATTCCAGAGCTAAAAGTACCACTTTGTCATACTCAGGCCGTCTGTCTGCCCCCCAGCTGGCAGCAGCAGGCAGCCGGCGTCCTGCCTCCCCGCCCCCCAGTGAGAGGACTGTTGGAGTGTCCTGGTGGTCCGAGCGTGGGGAGCGGAGTGGAGATGGAGAGGTGCCGGCGGATTCTAGGGCTCGCTAGACGCCAGCTCCCAAGGGCTCGGGTGGTGGGGAGGAAGGCAGAGGGGCCCAGGGTGCCTTCTGTCAGGGTGCCTGGCTGATGGCGATGTCCCTCTGGCGGGGAACCCCTGAGGGGAGCAGGTGTGTGGGGATGAGAGCCTGCAGCTGGGAGAAGCTGGCAGAGGAGCCTGCCGGGGTCCCCTCCCCTCAGCTCCAGCTCCAGGATGAGGCAGCAGGCCCACCACCCCCAAGCAGCCCAGACCCCAGACGGCTCCGAGGGAAAGAACACAGGCTTCCTGGAGGGAGCGGGGCCATCTGGAGCCCCTCCTCCAACTTCTCATTGACTCTGGGCCTGATAGGCACAGCAACAGGGTCCAGCAGGGAGCGGAAGGGTGCCGTCTGTCTGCCCCCAAGCTGGCACCAGCAGCAGGCAGCGGGTGTCGCGCCTCCCACCCCCCAGGCTGCCTGGCGCTGACTCAGCCCCCCGGAACAAACAATCCCCCATGGTGACAGCTGACACGCGTCACTCACCACTAGGGTTGCCTAGCGACCAGTGGGACCTGGGCTCAGGGGCTGAGGTGACATCTGGGGTCCTGCGCCAGAGGGGTTCTAGTTCTTACCAGCTTTGGCTTGAGGACCCCAACTCCTGTCCCCTGCCCCCTTAACCGACCTCACTCTGGGCACTGATTCTACAAGCCTACTTCCCCGATGAGAAATAGATTCCGGGTGAATGACTTGCTAAGATCACTCATCCAAATGGCTGTGTGAACACAGTGCCTCTCACACAGTAGGTGCTCCATAAATATTTGGTGAATGGACCAAAGGTGTTACTTCAAAGCTTGGGGCCTTCCTCTCAAGCAGGGTGCTCTACAAGGGCAAAGTCTGGTTCTTATGCAGCCCCCCACCCCCCCGCTCCCTCAGAGCCGCCCAGCGCCTGCACTGGCCGACACAGGTGTATGGGATGAAGGCTTCCCCAAGAAGGGGCCACAGACCCCTCGGGGGCTGTGGGAGCTCTGGGTGGGGAGGGCTTCTGGAGTTCCCTGAGCTGTGGTCCCCAATTCCTTCCAGTCCTTTGGACCCAAGCCCTCCGGCTTCCATCGCACAGGACTGTCCAAGGCCCTGGGCACGGGACAGGAGGCTCAGAGATCGCCATGCGTCTGGGGGAGGATGGAAGGAGGGAGAAACAGCAAAGGGGAGAGAAAAGAAATAGCAACCGAGAGGCCCAGAGAGCAAGAGAGGAGCACAGGCAGGAAAGATAGTGCTCACATAGTAGGGGTGCAGTGGTCTGTGGAATCCCCCAATAAGAGAGCAAGGCAGAGGGGAGAGCAAAGGGGGAGGTGGGGGGAGCACAGGGAGAAGCCTGGAGCAGGAAAAGAAAGGGGAGAGGAAGTGTATGGGGAGAGGCCCTGAAGGGGGCAAGGGGACCCCGAAAGGGAGTGATCGGGGGGCAGGTAGCAGAGGTGTGTGCAGAAGGTGCAGCAGTTGCCACAGACAGAGGCCTGGAGGGGATGGGGATGGGGCAGAAACCTCAGGGAGAAAGGAGGAGGGCAGTAAAGGGGGGCCAGGGGCCCCCAACAATGAGCTGGAGGCTGACTGATAGTTCTGTTGGGAGACGAAGGGGGCCACGTAGGGGAGGCCCGAGAGGAGAGGCCACGGAGAGAATGAGGTGGAGGGGCCCTCCAGGGATGGGGGATGAGCAGGGGGACATTCAGTAGAACCTGGTGTGAGGCTAGGCCAGGGTGCCGGCAGACCAGGGAGGGAGGCTCAAGACAAAGGGAATGTGGAAGCAGGAGCTGGAGGAAAGCTGGGAGGTAGAGAGGAAACCTGGGGGGGGGGTACCCAAAGTGAGCCCCAGTGGGGGCTAGCCTTCTGGAGCTGCTTAGAGCCTATCACTGCTTGGTCAGGGAGGGGGCTGGGAAGGAGAAGGGTTAATAGGCTCTGAGATATGTGGGTCCTGTAAACAGATGCAGTTGCCATAGCAACCGGCTCCATCACTCGGGCTGGAAAAACCCACAAGGTGGGGGGGGGTAACAGACAGACAAACTGCCGACAGACAGACAAATGGGGGTGGCTGGTTGAGGGGGCAGGAAGAGAAGGAGCAAAAATTCCAGCATTCCGCTCTCCACCCCACGACTGGACAGGACAGAAGAGGGGGGTCAGGGACCGACTGACATACCCACAGACAGGCGGGGGCGGTGGAGGAAGGCCCCCCCGGGAAGGAAGCCGACGATGGGGGGTGTTAATGGGGGCGAACAGAAGCCACGGAGGAGGGATGGCTGAGAGGAGGCTCCAAGTTTCCCCGGGGCTCTGACCCCATCCGCCCCGGCCCCTTTCCGCTCCCTGCGCCCCCTGCCCCCCACCCCGCCCCCAGCCCCGGCCCCGGCCCCAGCCCAGTCTTACGTGCCAGATGACAAAGAAGATGAGGGAGGCGCACAGCACCAGGGTGAGCATGTAGCAGAACGCGGCGAAGGTGAACGCCATGGCCCCCGCGCCTGGCGGCGGCCCGGGGGGCGCCAGCGCGGGGTTCGGGCGCAAGGGGACGCCCCCCGGCCCGCGCTTAGGGCCGACCGGGCATGGCCCGAGGGGCTCGGGGGAGGCGGGCGGCGCGGCCGGGGCCGGGGCCGGGGCCGCGGGGCCGTGGGGGGCGCGGGGCGCGGGCCGGTGGGCTCGGGGGGCGCGTCCGCTGCCGGCTGCCCGGGCCCCAATCGCTCATCCTGCGCTCCCTCGCCCGCGGCTCCCTCGCTCTCCAGCCCGCGAAGCCGGCGGGGCGGAGCCGGGGGCGGGGCCGCCGTGCAGCGGCCTCGGGCGGGGCTGGGGCTCAGCGCGCCCCTCCGCCCGCCGGGCCCCCCGCCCCGAAGAACCCGGGGCTGCGCACCCCCAGGAGCACGTAGCCGGGACGCAGGTTCCTGCCACCCCGTCACACAAGCAGCCCACCACAGCGACACTTAGGCCACTGGGACCAGCAGGGTCCCTTACCCTCTTTCACAGCGCTCGCTCAGCGCGGGACACTTGTCACTTGTCCGAGAGGACAGAGGCACCTGGCTAGAAGGCAGAAGAGAATGGACCCGGGGGGCTAGAAGGGGTGTAAGCCAGGACCGATGGGGTGCAACTGTGGGGTAGCTCCCCTGGCCTTGGTTCTGGCTGCTGGCCAGCTCCATGTTTTGGACGAGTGCCCGTGTGGGTGTTGGCAGTGGCTCACCAGGTAGTCGCTGATGGCCGCCTGCCTGCCTGCCTGCCTCCGACAGATCCGTGCTGGGCCCTTGGGGACGGCCCACAGCAGCAAGGCAGGCAGCTCTCCAGGCCCCAGTATGTGGGTCAAGGGCTTTTGATAGAAACCCTAAGACACAGGAGTCCAAGCTGGGACCCTCCACCCACACCCCCATACTTCCCACCAAACCCAGAGATCTAGTTCCACCCCCACCCCAAGGCGACTGGGACCACAGACCACACTCAGCCACCACAACTTCCTTGCAAAAACCCTCAGCTCACCAGAGGGCCAGTGGAAATTTATTGATTTCTTTGTGTGTGTGTGTGTATGTGTGTGTGTGTCCTTTTCTGTCTTTCCCCAAGTGGCTTTTCCTTGCAAAATGCCTGACATGACACCAAGAGGGGAGCCAGGGATTTAAATACAAGCTGGGAGGGAGGGCAGGGCGGGCACAGGTGGGACAGGCGAGACACAGCACAAGGGACATGGCTTCTTAGGTAGAGACCAAAGGTTTTCTGCAGGAAGAAGCTGTGCTGGAGGGCAGGGGGCCAGGATCCTGGGTGGGGAGGGGGTGAGCAGAGGCGCCCCTCCCTGGGCTGCACCCACATTTCCCAGAGAAGTAGCGGCAGGGGTGAGGCTCTGCCCACTTAGGCCTTGAGGATGGAGAGTAAGCCAGATGTGCTGCCTCAGGGAAGGCAGGCGGTGCTGGCAGAGTGAGGGTTAAGGCTGGTGCCCGGCCTCTGGCACGGTGGGCCTTCCGCCTCCGCCTGCCTCGGGGACAAAGGGGCACGGTGGGCGGGCAGCGCACAGGCCTGGCTCTGCTGGGGTAGGGGGCGGCAGGAGCAGGCTCCCTCTGGGCTCAAGACACAGGCCCAGCACAGCTGCCCGCCCACCTGCCCTAGCTCTGCTGGGACCCCACCGCAGCTGGACGGCTGGAGCTGTGAGTGTGAGAGTGCTGGGGAGGCAGGGGAGAGGAAAGGGTGGGCCGTGGGACCCTGCGCCCCCCATGCCTGTCCTGAGGTCCAGCCCAGGGCCCCGGACCCTATGGCTACACCCACGGCCCAGGCACTGACTGGAGCCGCGGGCAGCAGAGGCCAGGGAGGCCCTCAGCTCTTGGGAAGGGAGGAGAGAAACCCAGTGCAGCATATATGGGGACAGGGAGACAGACAGAGGAGCCCTCTTTCCAAAGGAAGGTGTGTGGTGGGGCACCTTTTCAAGGTACCTCGAGGCAGCAGCAGAGCAGCCCGTCCCCACCCCAGCCACGGGTCCGGCATGTCCTCCCTTGGGGGCCCTGACAGAACCAGAGCTCAGGGCAGCAGGCAGATGGGCCAGAGGGAGACGGGGAGCCCAGGACACCCCAAAGCCACAGACTCAAATGCCCTAGGAGAGGCAGAGGGAGGCACCTCTGGCCCCCTCCAGGGGCATCATCTGGAGAAGGTGCCCCTCCAGTCCCACCCCAAGTGCCCCTCCTAGCAACAGCCTCCACCAGCCGGCTTCACGGGGGTGCTGTCGATCTTGAGGTTGGGCCGCTCACCCCCCGAGGCTGCCCCCGGCCCCATCCGCTTTTTGATCTCAGCAGCCATAGTCATGAAGGCCTGCTCGACATTGGTGGCATTCTTGGCACTCGTCTCCAGGAAGGGGATGCCCAGGGAATCTGCGAACTCCTAACAAGGGGAGAGGAGAGAGGAGGGGAGAGGGGTGAGGGGCTGCAGGCCCCCGCCCCCGCCCCCAAGCAGCCTGGCCTGGCCCTGCTCACCTTGGCCGTGGTGTTGTCCACCACCTTCTTGGTGGTGAGGTCGCTCTTGTTGCCCACCAAGAGCTTATTGACGTTCTCGCTGGCGTAGCGGTCGATCTCCTGCAGCCACTGCTTCACGTTGGCGTAAGACTCCTGAGGGCCAGGGCCAGAGTTACTGCGCGCCCAGCTCCCACCTCCCCAGGCCTCGAAACAGGACTCCTCTGAGGGAGGAGGCCTGGGCTCAGGGATCCAGAGGGAGCCCGCCCTCTCCCTCTGGGACCCCAGAAGCCAGGCCCGGCACAACCCAGGCGGCGGCCAGCAACGCCCACACTCAACCACCGCCTGGGCCTGTCAGCCCACTCTGCTTCCCACAGCTCCATTCCCCGGCCCAACCACACACGGGAGCCAACGGGGCAGCGGCGAGGCAGGCCAGAGGGGAGACGGGCACCGAGAGGGACCGTTAGTGAGAAAGAACCACCAGGCTCCCAAAAGTGGGCTTTAAAAAAATCCCTTTAAGGTCTGAAGCCCTGGAGTCCAGTGGGGAGTGGAGGGTCCTCTCAGAGGCGGCCTCTCTAATGGAGTCAGTTTTTCTTTCCTGTTTTTTTTGCGGTACTAGGGGTTGATTCCAGAGCATTCTACCTCTGAGCTACACCCCCAGTCCTATTCTGTAATTTTTATTTTGAAACAGGGTCTCACTAAAAGTTGCAGAGAGCCTAAGTAGCTGAGGCTGGTTGTGAACCCGAATCCTCCTGTCTCAGCCTCCCAATGCTGGGATTACAAGCGTGCGCCACCACGCCCGGCTCGGAGTCAGGTTTTCTGCGTGCAGACCTGAATATTTTCCTACCAGCAGCCTCATCACTGGGCCTCGGGCTCTCCCAGCAGCTCGCGCCCACCTCCAGGGCAAAGGACAGAACTTCCAGGCAGCTGCTGGAGCTAGAGCCGCTCTCCTTCTTAGGGGCCAGCCGGGTGACCTCACACTGCGCTCTGATGGACACCTCCTGCTGTGTCCCAAGCCGGGCCCTGTGCTGTGTACCGGGGACAAAGAGAGGACCCGGTCCTCAGCCTGCCTAAGGCTATCAGGGGGCAATGGAGAAAGAGACCAGGACACTCACAATAGCACGATGAGATAGAAGGCAGAAGCCGGGGAGCACGGGACTGTCTCCGCCTGGGAAGCTATGGCTGACCTGAGTCTGTAGTGCAGGAGGAAGGGGCCCGGCAGACCAGAGCTCAGGTCTTTGCCTGGTTAGCCTGGGACAAGAGCGGGGGGGGGGGGCTTTCTCACAATGGGGAGCAGGATCACGCCTGTGTTCTGGAAAAATGGTCTCGGCGGGAGTGTGGAGGCCAGAGACGACCAGTAAAAAGATGGAGACCGACTGGGAGTGGATGGAGTAATCCAGAGAAGGCGTGCTCTTCGCCAGGGAGTGCAACAGGGAAGTACATGGGCTTCTTAGAGGAAGGTCGTGCCGGGTGAAGCCCGGCCTCAGCCGTTTACTGGGTGACTTTAGGTATGTCACCCGGCCTTTGCCAGCCTCAGTTTCCTTTTTGGTATAATACAGTACCTCCTGGCAGGGCTGTTATTTGCATGAGAGAGAGAATACAGGCCTGTCTCATAACAAGAGCTTAATTAGCCAGAGCAGCTATTATCCTCATCACTGCTATTATTATGAGGGGACAGATTTGAGAGAGATGATGGGGAGAGAACAGAGGGGCCTTGACTGACTGGATAGAGGGGGAAGGGGGGAGGGAAGATTTCCGGTCAGGCTGACAGGGATTCTGTTATGAACATGAGGATGCAGAGCTGGCGAGGTGGCGCACGCTTATAATCCCAGAACTCAGAAGGCTGAGACCAGAGGATCCCAGGTTTGAAGA
>PVLC010026569.1:0-22608 GCA_004027655.1 Graphiurus murinus | reverse complement strand
ATTTTATTGTCAAGGTGTTAGCTAAAGATTCAATAGTATTCAGTTTTGATTATCATCTCACATAATTGCTAATTCGGAAATATCTGGTCTCCAACAATATTCTCATTAAGGGAGATATTTTCATTAAGGGCCTTTAATTGAATCATGATGTACACCATCATGTCCAGCTTATATCAATACTTTTATTATTAATATGCAAAATTCTTTATTATTTCAAGTCTACATAGTTTTTAGTAAGGATATAAAGGTTATTAGCTCAAGTGGACATTTGGTGAAGTTTGTGGGTACCTGCGCATGCACACCTTCTCCTATTACTCTTGGCAACATTGTGAACAACTAGATGTTTTAGAGATGGTTTAAGTTAACAGCAGCAATCCACTATACCAGCACTTCCTGTGTTTCAGTTTGCAAAAAACTTTTTTGCTACCATAGGCCTTTTATTCTTCTAATCATAGGATGTTTTGAGTTTCCTTTTCATCAAATTTATATTTCCTAACAATACATCATCATTTTCCTGAGGGAATAAATGTCATGTACTCCTTTGAGTTGTTTTGTCTTTCTCCCTACTACATAAAATGCTATAAAGCCTAACTTTGCAGACCTTATATGAATTTTATTTCTTCCTCTTATGAATTAATCCATGTTTTAAAACTTTTGAACAAGCAACTTTTATGAATTTTAGTCACACTAACTACTTAAATCAATGAACCTTCCCTAGAAATATTTGTGTTTGTGCCCATTTTACCTTAAGAACTTTCTTTTCTTCACTATGTGAATATCATAATCATATGAAAAACCACTCCCCCAAGTTTCTCACCCCAATGACATAGAGTAGGTAGGGAGTTAACATCTAGGCAGCAATATCTGTGCTATGCAAATTTATATAGTTTGACATTTAGGAAAAATATTCTTTTCCATACTATAAGCCATAAAAGTATTTTAGTTGATATATTTCTAAAAATGGAACAATGCATTTATACCATGTCACTTTGTGCTTAAGGGACACATAAGCTACCTTTTCACAAGCATAAAATTCAGTTGTCTTATTTCTACTGCATGAATTATGCTTAGGACCTTGTAGAGTCACAAAATGCTTTAATGCTTTTTGTTTCTACATTTATTTATCCCTTGATAGCCACATTCACAGAACAGAAAGGACTATCGAGAAATTGCAAAATTTATATGGAGAATGACACCTTAAATATACAAAAATATTTTCTTTGTTAGGATATCCAGAAAACTAGAACCTTCTAATTATTTTGGAAATTTTCTTAGGTTCCACAAATATAATGCCTATAAATACCTTTTCTGATCTCATGTAAACCTTCTTTCTCTAGTTTAGTTTTTTATTTTTCTTATCATTTTTGAGGAAAATGAGGTTCTTATTTTCTTTCTTATGATTCACCCAAAGAGGAATAACAATTTACCCATGAGTCATCTCTTCACTTCTTTTTTTTTTTTGCGGTACTGGGGATTGAACTCAGGGGCATTCTACCTCCGAGCTACACCCCCAGCCCAGTTTTTATTCTTTGTTTTGAAACCGAGTCTCACTAAGTTGCGGAGTGCCTCACTAGGTAGCTGAGGCTGGCCGCGAACCCGGATCCTCCGGTCTCAGCCTCCCGAATGCTGGGATTACAAGTGTGCGCCACCACGCCCAGCTTATCTCTTCACTTCTTATGAGCAAGGATTTCCTAATTCTTTTTTCTATTTTTTCAGTCATAGGGTTGTAAACTCATTGAGTTACTTTCTTTGGGAATTTTCTGCTGCTATAACAGAAAACCAGAGCTGGATAATTTATTGAGAAAAAAAACATTTTCTCAGCCCTCTGGAAGCTGAGAAGTCCAAGATCAAGGAGTCAAAAGTTTAACTGTCTGGAGAGGTTTACATCATTCACAGAGAGAGGAATGCTCTGTCTGCACATTGTAGAAAGCAAGAGAGCAAAATCCCCAAACCTCTTAAATGAGGCTTTAAATCTTTTCACAAAGGGAAGAACCCTCATGACCTAATCAACTCTTAAGGGGGGCATCTCTTAAAGTCATTATATTGGCCATTGAGTGTGAACACCTGAAGTTTGGAGGAGATATGCTCAAACCACAACAGTCAATAATATTAAAACAAAAATAAGTGATGTAACTTTTTGAGGTTTGCAAACTTCACTGTAAATTTTGTGGACCTTGAATTTAACCAGTACCTGATCACCCTGTCTAATACTTTAAGTTTTAAGGCTTTGTTGCAAGGGCTTTTGTTGTTTTAGTTGAAGTAGAAGAATAGCATTTTAAATATATTTCTCTTGATGGATATATAATGAATTTTGACAAATCTTATATATCTATGTAACAAACACTCCAACCATGATGTAGAACATTTTCATGAATACAAAAAAATCCCTCATAGCCATTTCTTTCATAACCACTATCCCTATAGGGCAACCATTAAGTTTCACAATCAGGGATTAGTTTTCTGCATTTTTATGCTCAAGTAAATGGAGCCATATAGTACTCCTCTTTGAAAGTTTGCTTTTTTTGCCTATTTTTCCCTTTTTAAAAATTCTGTTTAAACTGTAAAATCATCTGTGTTATAGTATGAAAACCAATTTGTTTCATTCTTTCTCTCTCTCTCCTTTTGTTTCTTTTTTCCTGCCTCCTCTCTTTCATTTTATTTTCATCTTTCTTTTCCTATTGAAAAACATTTCAGTTCTTTTAAATGTTTGGGTATTGTAAATAAAATAGATACTAATATTCCAAAATGCATCTTTTTTAATATATATGTTTTCATTTTTCATAGATTCATAACCAAAAGTGTATTTACTGGGTCATAAAGTAGACATATGCTTAATTTTATGAAAAAAGCACAAGCAATTCTTTAAAGATGGTAGTGCTGTTTTATGTTCTCATTAGCAACTGATTAAGTTCCAATTATTATATATTCCCACAAATATTTGCTATTAACCATTATAATTTTTGACATTCTAGTGATCATGAAGTTGTATAGCACTCTATTCCATTTTTCTTAAAGTGATGATTTTGAAAATAATTGCATGTGAAATACCTATTTGAAGTTTTTAATCAATTAGTCTAATTGATTATTTTTGGCATTAAATTTTAGAAATTTATTCATATTTTGAATGCAAAACATTTATCAGATATATTACTGTTAGTATTTTCTATTATAGTGTGAATGTTTATTAATTTCATGCTATTTTGGAGGAAATTTTTGTAATTTTGATAAAATTTAACTTATCAATTTCTTTTTTATATCTAGTGCATTTTTGTCCTATACAAGAAAAATATTTGCCTCTCTCAATATCTCAACTCTCTTTATTTTGAAAATCTGTATATTTCCATTTATTTGCATTTCCACATAAAGTTTAGGGTCAACATAAACATTTCTGTTAAGAAGCTGAGACAGGAGGATTTCAGATTTGTGGCCAGCCTCAGCAACTTAGTGAGACTCTGTTTCATAATAAAATAAATAAGTAAATAAATAAATAAGTAAATAAAATAGGGCTGGGAGTGTAGCTCAGAGGTAGAATGCCCTTGGGTTGAACCTGCAGCCTCACACACACACACACAAATCTACTGAAAAAAAAAATTACTAAAATTTTGATTGGGTAAACCTGTATACTTACTTGCGAACTGTTAATATATTACAATATTGAGTTTTTCTGTGCAAAAAGTTTCATTCCTCCAACTAAACTCCTTTAGTCTCTCTGAGCTTTATTGGTTTCCATGTAGATGTTTGCGAACTTTCATTGTATTTATTTAAATCTTTTTAAAAGATAATGTAATTAAGTTTTATGTTTTATTTTTAAAATTTTTGCTAGTGTATAAAGTACAATTAATTTTTCTCCTGATCTTGTTTCTTGGACCTTTGTTAAGTTCACTAGTGTTTCTTTTTTTAAAAATAATTCTTAGAATTTTATAAATAGTATCACATCTTTTTAATAATGATAGGCATGTTTTTCTATCATTTTTCTTTTTATCTATCACATACCTACCTACATATTTATCTTGCTTTATTAGAGAACTATGAATATGTTGAGTAAAATTCATAAGACTGAGAATCCTTGCCTTTGTGTCGTGTTAGAGATAAAGTGTTAAATGTTTACCACTAAGAATAAAGTTGATTAAAATATTTTTAATGAATTTTGATAGATTGAAGAATCTATATTCTATATAGTCTGTGTTTAGATATTTGGGTAGTTTATTTGACCATGCATGAATAATAATTTTGGTAAAATGTTTTAGATATTATTGCATCTATATTGTTTTCCCTTATTCTTCTAATAGACTGATTGCATTAATATATTAATAAATTTTAGTTCATCTTAACATTTCTTCAATAAACTCCACCCACACATAGTATTATAATAAATTATCTGCATTGCTGAACACAATTAGACAGTATTCTGTTCATTTTTATATCTCTACTCATAAAGAATAATGAACAGTAATGTTCTTTTTAAATAAATTTTCAGCTTTTAGTTTTATGGTTTATGTAGCACATTGCTGGAGAAGATGTGGGGAAAAAGTTACTGTTCTACACTTTTGGTAGGATTACAATTTAGTGCAGCCACTATGGAGATCAGCGTGGAGATTCCCAGAAAATTGGGAAAGATCCACCATATGATCCACCTATACCATTCCTGGATATCTTTTAAGGGACTGAATTGGAGAACTATAGTAATATATGCATATCTATGTTCATAGTAGCAAAATTTACAATAGCTAAATTATGGAACTAACCTAGGTGTCCATCAACAGACAAATGAATTACAAAATTATGGGATATGTACACAATGGAATTCTGCTCAATAATAAGGAAAAAATTATATCATTTACAGGAAAATGGGTGGATGTGGGTAACATTTTGTTACTGAGATCACAAAAAGTGAAGGGTCATATGTTTTCTCTCATATGTGGAAGATAAGGAGTAATCAGCATACCAGAGGGACTTCAGATAATGGAGAAGAAACTCCAGTGGGAGTCACAGAGGTGGTCTAGGGGAAGGGAAGAAAAGGGAAGAGGGAGGATCAATGAAGGAATCCCTTCCATCAATATTATGTCCATATGTGAGAATACCAAGGTCAATCTCAGTATCTTATAAGGGAAAGGGGAGGAGAGTGGAAAGGGAACCACGAGAAAGCCCAACAAGTGCTGCGTGCATGTATGTCACTATCACTATTGACCGCATTATGATGTGAGAATATAATGCACCAATGAAAAATCAAAGAAATTAGTTCACTGAAACTTCCTGAAATAATTTATATGAAAGCAGTATTATTCCTCCTATATACCTGGCTTTTTGTTTTGTTTTTTACTTTTAAGGGTATAGAAATATGAAAGCTTGAAGTCAGGAAATATATTTTATATGACTCATTAAGTAAAATATCTGTGCCTAAAATTACTTTTCAAAAAATTTTGACTTATAATCTTATATTTTGAATTAATATATTTCTATTATTTCTATGCACATTTTATGTTTCTGTTTGAAATTTGGTAGTTTATTTTCTTCAAGTAAACTGTCCATCCTAAATTATTGTATTAATTGAAATAAGGCTATCTATATGTTGCTTTAATACATTTCTATTGTTAGTAAAAGTGGTAGTAATGACTCATCTTTTAATCCCGAAATCACTATTTTTTGTGAGTGTGTTTTTACTTCGATTTTATAGGAGTTCGTCAATTTTATGAATCACTTCAAACACAGTTTGGTTTTTTTAATTTTCTATATTGTTTGTTTTCTACATTATTGATTTTATACTTATTTTTATTATTCTTTCTAATTAGTGTTTTGGTTTATTTTCTCCACTTAATTAAGCAAAATAATTAATATATTGATTTTTGAACTTTTCTATTTTAAATTAATTATTTCATTACAATTATTCACCACAGTGAGGTTCAATGTTATAAAAGCATACATGCACACATTTCTTTTTGTACTTACCTCCATATCCCTAAAACATACATGCACACATCTCTTTGTATATTTCCTCCATATCCCACTCCACTCCCCCTTCCTCCCTCTCTACACATTAATGAGATTGGTAATAATATCCACACATATTGCCATAGTATTATTTGGTCTGTTGCCTTCTCCTATTCTAATATAAACATTTAAACTCCACAATTATTTCTAATATTGCTTCTGCTGCATTTTACAAATTATTTTATTGTTGGCAATTTAAGTTGAAATTTTTTTCTAAATTATCTTGCAATTTTTTTTAAATCAATATGTTTTATGAATACATTAATTTACTAATGTCAGACATTATTTCTGATATTTTCTGAGGATTATGTGTATGATATAGTTATAAATATGCTCTGCACTAATATCATATTAAAATTTAGTGAGAATTATTATATGGTATAGTACAGGGTCTATCATAGTTAAAATTCCATCTGATCTTGAAATTCAGAGTGTGTGGTCTGGATAGGCATGGTGACACAAGTCTGCAATCTCAGTATTTGAGAGGCTGAAACAGGAGGATTCCTGATTTGAAGCCAGCCTCAGTAACTCAGCTAGATTCTGTTTAAAAAAATATGTTTGTAGTTATTGAGGACACTATACTATTTTTGTCAACTTGTGAAGCTTGTTAATGATATTCAAATTTCTATTTTGCTTGTACATTGTGTGAGCATTGTCATTTGTGCTATAAAAATAAACTCTTGAATATTCTTTTTGCTTTAAAAGGTTTTATTTTAAATAAATTAAGAGAAACAATGACCTTTTATATTTCTTATATATTTACCTTTGTAGTACTCTATTCCTTCATATAAATCCATGTTTACATGCTTCAACATTTCTTCCATTTCTTATGGTATAGATAGAGTAGTGAGAAATTATCTCATATTTTCTTATCTGAAAACATTTCATTTTATGCTCATACATACAAGGATTTAAAAATAAAACTTAGGTGGTTTCTTTGAATTTCTTTTAACTATTTGAATTTTAAATTGCAGTATTTTGTAACACTTATCAGATATTTATGTGATTATATGACTATTGTAAATATTTCCTAGAAATGAACAATTAAAACAATGTAATGAAGGTATAATTACAAATATTATTATTATTTTAAATTTCAATGAATGAAAAATTTTGACTTTGACTGGTAGACAGTTCTAAGTATCCTGCATTTTTAAGAATAATAATGCATTTTCCCCACATATTTGAATTGGCTCTTAGATCTTTGCAATAGACAACTTAGAACACAAATTCATTTTACATATTCCAAATAGATATTTTTTCAGAAGTCTGCTGTACAGTAAACATACATTGTAAACATGAGCGCTTTCCTCTGGTCTACAACTAAGTACAGGTATTTATTTTATTATTATTGTTATTATTATTATTGGATCATTGTAATCATATAACTTTGTTAGGTACAAGTTGGTAAAGGAATACATGAACACATCTCTCATTTAACCCTTCCCCAATTCCAGCCCCATTTCCTCCCAGTCCCTCCTTCTCAAGTTCAGTTTAGTGTTTGATATGTTTGTGAAAGTACATCATGTGCATTAGAGTATTTCCCTCCCCCCATCACCTTCAGTTAAGTCACCTTCTTTGCCCATCTAAGGTTTCTCCTTCTTTGTCCAGGGCCCCTCTTCTGACCAACTTTCTCTCTAACTTTTGCATATTAGGGAAAACATTTGGTTTTTTACATTTTATGACTGACTAATCTCACTTCCCATAATGTTTTCTAGTCAATTTGATTATTGTGTGGTGTGACAAGTCTTTCCTTTGATCTTATCTTGAGGGGGTTCCCTATATTTCCTTACCTGTTTGTCAACTTCTCTTTCTATGTTTGGGGAATTTTCTGATATTACTTCTTTGAAAAGATGTTTGGTTCTATTAGTTTCAACTTCTCATCCCTCTCCTATGTCTATTATTCTTAGGTTAGCTCTTTTTAAAATTGGCCCAGATTTCGTCAATGTCCAATTTAGGCTTTTGGAATTTTTTTCTAAATTATGTACTATGCATTCATTTTTGGAATGGTCATCTCTAAGAGTGATATTCTATTTTCTATGTGGTCTAAGCTACTGTTTATAGTTTGTATTGATGTCTTCACTTCAATTATTGCATTTTTCACATCCTTCGCTTCTTTCTTAGCTTCTTTTTGATTCCTATTCAGGGTCAGTGTCAGATTCTTTGTTTATTTGTTCCTTTATTTCTTTCCAGCTCTCCCTGCATTCGTTTTGGAAATCTTGGGTCATTTCTAATATTAATATCTGAATTGTTCTTTTGGTAATCTCTGCCATTCTGTGCTGGTGAGTTCTGTTGATTGTGGGATTGTGGTAGCTCATTGTTTCTTTGTTATTTTTCCTTCTCATGATTTCCCTGTTCTTAAGTTTATATCTTTGCTGCTTTTGCAAGCTTTTTCTCAGTTTATATGTTTCTTATTTCTATTTTCTTTATGTAAATAGTATCATGTATTGAGTTGCAATTACTCTAGGACTTCTGCCCACTGCAGTGGTGCCATTGGTTGGTTTCATGTGTTGACTTCTAGGGTCCATTTTTTGCTTCTGTTATTGGGATTTGTCTCAGAAGTGTGAGTAGAACAGCTTTCTAGGCCTCAGTGTGGGATATATTGAGTTATTTCTTCTATCAGCTGAGGTGAGTTTATCCTTGGTGTCTGGCAGTCCTTTATGATGGTTTACTTCTCCGGTTCAATCACTGCAGTAGGGACTTACAGGTGTCCACTGGTATATCCAAGGGCAAGTTGTGTTGTGTTCAGTGATGAAGGTTGGTTGAAGGGGGAGAAACCACAGTTATGTGTGCAAGAATAGGGTAAGTAGAAGATATGATCCAGTAAAATAAGAGTTAAGGTAGTGATAGTGGACATGTGGGGGGATTCTGGTAGTCAATGTAGAGTATTTAAGTGAAGTGGTATGAAGTGGTCTTGATATGAGACAGATAAAAGAGAAAAAAGGAAAAAGAAAAGGAAGTGTTGAGGAGAAGAATAATAGAATCGGGGGGGGGGGCTTGTAAAAGTGATGAGGAAGAGAGCAGACAAATGAGCAAAATATAACTAAGCAACCAACCATCCAAACAAATAAATATAAATAATACAAAGCAATACAAAACAAAAATAGAGTAAAAATATCAACAACAACAACTATAGCAACAAAAACAAAAACACTACAAGTATATAAGTACAGAGCCAACTTGGCCTCTGCAGTCTTCTTGGATCTGGGTGGGTATTTTCAGCTTTTAAATGTCTACTCATTATAGTAGATTTTTGAGCATGATTTAGGCATGCTCCACTGGTTTAACCGAATGCTTACACACCAATTACTCTCTCATGTGCTTGGATAGTATATGTGGCATACCAACATGACAGTAGAGGACTGATCTTAAATAGTAACCTTCTACAAACTTTCTCTTCCAAATGGACTCAAATGCATTTTGCTTCAGGATGAAGATATTTTATTGAAGCAGTTCAAAATGAATGTTATTTGCCTCTTATTTCACTCAAGGTATTTTCTAAGCCATTTCCTCTACTCTTTAATTTTGCCTTGAATGTTCTGAAAGAGCCACATTTCAGTTACTTGGCCATGCTTGGATATTTTACCCTAAGCATTGATGATCAAAATATTATGCATATTTTTCATAATCTTAAATGATTTTTCAACAGGTAAATTTGTCAAAAAAAAAAGGCAATTCTTTACTTCTAGAAAAAAACATGTCTGGTCAAACAACAATAATAAAAAGCCAAATAGCTCTTTATATAAGTGAAAGTTACATTATAAAGTTTTTATACTTGAAAATTACATTATAAAGTTTTTCAGCTCTTTGAGCATAAAAGTATTTTTTAAAAAAGCTACTTATGTATATATATACACTCATACAAATTAATTATTATTCTTTGATATAGTCATTGATCACATTCTCTGTAAATGTTAATGCTTTTGGATTTCATATCTAGGGTTAACATCACCTATTACTTAGTGTAAAGAGATGCTCATAAATCAAGGATATGATTGTTTGCATAGTCTACTTAATGTTTTTAAGAGGAACTTTATACGCATTTTCTTTTTTGTTATAGAAATATGATAGTTTATTTTAAGTCGAGGAAAGATATAAAAAAAAAATAGCTCCCCTCACATAGGGGGAGGTATCCCAATTAGAGAGTAACCAAATATAGTCATTTTCTAAAACTCAATATTCTAGGAATTTGTTATTAAAATTTATTTTATTCTTAGAAAAAATGACCGGTCAGAGGCCTGTAAAAAAAAAAGTAGTATTTCAGAATAAATTTCAGTAATACTCTTAAAATACTTATGGGAGTTTGTTTTCTATATGGTTTTCAGTTTCTACCACTTAATATTTAATTATGGCTTTCTTTTTTATATATATTTATTGATGCATTTTAGTCTCACATCGTAATGGAGTTCACAGTGATAATGGCATACATGCACATAGCACTTGATGAGCTTTTCCCCAGCTCCCTCCCATCTCACTCCTTTCCCATACAGGATATTGAGACTGACATTGGTATTCTCACATATGTACACATGCCAGCGGAAGTGTTTTCTTCATTGATTCTCCCTCTTTCTCCTTCCTTCCCCTAGACCAACTCCCTGGCTCCATCGAGTTTGAAATCTATTACTGAAGTTCCTCTAGAATTCCAATTCCTCCCTAGCTTCCAAATATAAGAGAAAACATATGATCTTTCACTTTCTGTGACTGGTTATTCTCATTTAGTATAATGTTCTTCAGATCTATCCATTTTCCTGCAAATGAGATAATTTTGTTCTTTTTTATTGATCGTGTCTATATTCCATAGTTTTGTGATCCATTCATCTGTTGATAAACACCTGAGTTAACTATGAATTTATATTAACATTTAATTTAATCCTATAGCAAATAAAAAAAGTTATAAAAGCATCACCAAATGTTTCATGTTGCATTCATCATTTGCTTTTATCTGTATTCATGGTCTATATAACAATACAATAATTTGAAAAATCAGCTTAGGAATTGTTAAGTAATCTCCTTTATTTGAAATTATACTCTAAGTCTGTGCATGGTGTACATGCCTATAATGCCAGTACTGGGAGGCTGAGAGAGGAGGATATTTAGTTTGAAGCTAGAGTAAAGTAGGTAATTTAGTGAGACCCTGTTTCAAAATAAAAAAATAAAAAGGACTGGGAAAGTAGTTCAGAGGAAGAATACTCCTAAACTCAATCCTCAGTACCAAAAAATAAAAATAAATAAAATAAAACACTCTAGTCAGTTAGTCAATTAACTAGGTATTGTGAATAACTTATGTAGTATTTATAAAAACAATTTTGAAATTACATATTTGAGGAATATTTTCAAAGACAAAGTATTTCAAAATTTGTATGTTTCTGATTAATCTATTGGGTTTCTATAATTCTAATTCCAATACTGAAATACTTGTTAAAACTTTCATTTTTAAAAACATTTCCATAAGCCAGGTGTAGTGGCATATGCTTTTATTCCCAGTATTCGAGAGGATGAAACTGGAGGTTCTGGGTTCACAGGCAGCCTCAGGGATTTAGTAAGGACTTCCACAATTTAATTTTAGTTTCAAAATAAAGAATTAAAAAAAATAGGACTTGAGGTGTAGCTTGGAGGTAGAATGCGCCTGGGTTCAATCCCCAGTACTGCAAAACAAAACAAAACAAAACAAAAAATTCCATAAATGCCTTTAGACTTTCAGATTATTTTTTGCACTGAAAACATTGATTTTGAAAATAAGACTACAAGATGATTAGTCTTAAAATACAGTAGTTAACAGTGATTCTAAGATATAATTTCTATGAAGGCAGCCTTATACAATCTAACTTTATTTATTTATTTGTTTATTTATTTCATACTGGGGATTCAACTCAGTGGTGTTATACCTCTGAGTTACACCCCCAGTTCTTTTTATTTATTTATTTTTATTTTGAAACAGGGTCTAAGTATGAAACTTCAATTCTTCTGTCTCAACCTCCCAAGTACTAGGATTATAGATGTGGACCACCACACCCAGTTTATCATAATTTTATTGTTTTAAAAAATCATATGTAGAACTTCTGTAGTCTTCTGGTGAAAAGCAAACAGCCAGATCTTGGAATGAAATGCTTTGAGTTGTGATTGTATGTGCTTCTTATTTTTATTTTCTTATTCCTTTGGCCTGGTGCCTTCTTTCCTTATTCAAATGTTGAGACTTATTTTGACATGACAGGTGGCTACCCTGTCTCCCCATGTTCCATCTGATTTGAGAGAAGTGATACTGAGGTGCTTGGTGACTAATCAAATCCAAAATATCTTGTTTGTCCATTTGAAATGTAGAATGCTAAAAGGATAATCACTTTAGAGCAATATCAGTTAACCTGATCTAGTGACTCTACTGTAGCTTGATTTCAGTAAAAAATGAAAACAGTTTATTATTGTTGCTGCCATGCAAAAGCTTAGCTTAATTCTTATCACTCAAAGACCCTAGACTACATGAAGGAAATGCAGTAATGGATTCACAATAATAATAATTCTAGGCATATTTAATGTTTCTTAAATTCATTTTGTGTATGTATATGTGTTCATGTGTGTGTGCTAAGACAAGTCTTCCAAGAAAATAATATGATATTTTCAATGAGAAATGGGATTTTCATGGGAATTCCTGCTAATTGATGTGTCTCTATGATTTCTTTTTGGAATTAATTAATTCTAAAAGTTATATATTATCTGGCCTTTTTCATTAGATATTATTAAGTTGTGATTGTTAGCTGCTTGGAGTTTTCAGATAATATTCTTTTAGTTTTTTATATAACTATTTTTTCAAAGTATATAGTTAGAAAGTGAAAAGAAGTTGAAAGCAATTTTTACATGTAATTTTGCAATCTCAACTTTTATAACAGGCCCAAATAGTTATTGACTATAGTCACATTTGCCAGTTGACCATCCATATCAGTTTTCATTCCTCCCAGAATATTACAGTTTTCCTATTCATAATACCCAAATTTCTATCTTACTTGATCTGCTGACCAACTCACCAATGCTCAGCTATATACAAAACCTCCCAGGTTAAGAGGAAGGTGTGTTGGTTCACTGCAAATCTACTAAGTCATAGAGTTAGATTTTATGCTCTCTTGCAAAAGTATTAAAAGCATTTTCTTAAGATAAAAGCATCCAATTACAAATCTAAAATCAAATGCTGACTGAAAAAAACAAAATTCTGAAGATTTAATTTAGCATGATATCTATATAAAAGAGAAAAATGCCTAGAGGTGAAAGGTTTGCTGTTCAATTTTATTCAAACCAATTTATTGTGATTTTCTACCCTTAAGCCATGTTCACTTTAAGTTCATCTCAGAAGTTTAGATTATCATGGGCACTTGACAATTGGTAATTGAATGCTTACAAGATAAAGGAGTTTTGCACTTTCATTTGATGGATTGTGTCATGCCAGAGTCTGGCAGTGCATTTTATTTGACCTTTCTCCTCAACTTCATTCATCTTAAACCCTTTGTCACATGAGTGACGGGCCATCGTGGTGTGATGAAACACACAACTTCAAAAGGATGCATCACCTTGTCAGATAAATGCAGATCAGAAATCCTTTATTTCAAAATGTTTAGTGATTTAGAGGACAGCTTAGGCTAAATTAGGTTAAGATATTGAAAAGTAGATAAAAGAGTAGACCTTATCCATCAAAGATCATTATTGGAATAACTATAATAATATTTACATATGAAGAATATAATTCTTTTAATAATCCTTACTATAAAATTTGAAAGAGTGACAGGACACAAAATTTCCTTAGAAAAGTCATAACGAAAGAAAATGGTTTTACTTTGTGTGTGTGTGTGTGTGTGTGTGTGTGTGTGTGTGTGCGTGTGTGTGTGTGTATGCATGTGTTTTACTAAACTTCTTTAGCCCTTTACTGAACTTTGGGCATTAAAAAGAAATATCCTCTCTTTAGGAATATCTACCAAAGTTTATTTCATTTGGAGCTCCTGATATTATAAGAAAATTTGATGAAACTAAAGATGGGTGGTTTTATATTCCTTGAGCAGAAATCATCCATCTACTCATAGAATACACATCACCGAGGTGAAGAATAGATTTCCTCATCCTTTGTAGGTCATTCATCTCACATCCAAGACTTTTTATTACAAAGTCCTGAAAGATTCTCTGCTTTGTGTGTTTATACCAATAGACAGAGGCCATTCATATTGTAAATCAATGAGCTAGTTTCTTATTTTGGCAGGATCAGCAGTGATTTAGCAGTAGAGTATGACCATAGAGGAAAGACATTGACCTGACACATTTTTATCCTTCGCATGTGAATTTATCCTGTCCATGGAAGAACAGAGAAATGTGAAAGACAATATAGTCACAAGACAGAAATACTTCTGCTCTAAAACAGAAATGGAGAGAAGCAAAGAGACTCTAGTCCTTTATACCACAAGATGCTGGAATATGATAGTGTATTTCTATTATAAGACTGTCCAACTATAGAAACACACAAGCACACATATACACATGCACATATTCATACATACATATATTAATAATAATGATAATATTAATAGTGATAATATTAATAATAACAATAATAAATAATAATAATTATTATTTCCTAGTAACAGTTCTTTGTCAAACAATGTCCATTGGCATAAATAAATTCCAATAAGGAATGACATGTTTATTCAGTCATTATTTAGAATAAGTGCGTCCTCTGCAAATCTGTTATATAGTATTATTATTCTTTCTATTGTTCTTAAAACACAAATACAATTATATAAATATGAACTATTATTCTAAAACCTGAAATCTTTTCTGCCTTAATAAGTACTTACTTGTTTTCAACACTTTAACAGTATAGTTAATACAGAAGATTACTAAAAGGCAGACAAATGCATAGAAGTACATGTGTGGTTTAAAATATAATTATGAAATGTGCACTTGAGTAAATATGAACCCTGTTAAGAAATGGGACTGGTATACTTCAAACCATAGTAGTGGCAATTAGCCTTGTAACTCTCCTTTCATGTTAATTATTTAGTTGCTTCGCTTTTGCCTTTCTAGTGATTCATAAATTCCTCAAAAACAGTTATAATTTCTCAGCTTTAATAAAACATGTCAATACAATTTACATATATATGTCCATTTGTGGCTTCTTCATAAGTATGTTTTAAACACATTTTGTATATAGTCATAATTAATTAATTAATGCTACTGTGATGTGCCTGTCACAATTCATTTGCTGATCTTAGTGTTGAGGAAACTGAGTTATTTTCATCATTTTCTGGTGCAAACTGTCAAGAACACTTGCCCATATCTCCTGGTTCACATTTGACATAAAACAGATGGCTACATATGAACATCTAAAATTGTAGAGAAGATGCAGTACACCAGGGAGACTACAGTGATAGCTCTCAATAGGTTAATACCAAGAGACAAAATTATGCTCTTTAGCAGAAATCTCCATGAATCAGGGTCAAAATAAAATATTCTTAAAATGAGCCAAATAGTCAGAAGTATTAGCTATTGCACATACTCTGCCCTCAACCAATAGGTAATCCAAAGAAATCCTGTAATCTAAAACAACTTTACTAAAAAAATTTAAAGTAGTTGATAGACAACTATAGACCTTGAAACAGAATAAGTTCTAGTAAATTAAGTTTGATGTAGATTTTTAATCATATCCTTATTTAAATTTATGCAAATTAAGAGAAGGAAAATTCTACCAAGAGATTCTCATTTGGAGAGATTTATATTTGCTGGCAAATTCCTCTGTATTTCACAGTGTACAGTAAGAGGTATAGAACAGCCGGGCATGGCTACCCATTTCACTAATACCAGAACTTTGGAGGATAAGACAGAAGAATTGCAGGTTTGAAGCCAGCACACAATAACTTAGCAAAAACCAGTTTCAAAATAAAATCTGTAGTAAATGTTTGCCAATTGTACATTTAGTAAAGGATTAATATCCAAAATACACAAGAAACTCATCTGAAGCAAGAAAACAAAGAATCTAATTTAAAAATAGACAAAGAACCTGAATAGACACTTCTCAATGGAAGACATAAAGATGATCAATGAGTAAATGAAAAGCTCATTATCATTAATCATAAAGAAAATTCAAATAAAACATAAGGACATATTACTTAATGCCTACTAGAATGATATTTATCAAAAGGACAAAAGATAAATTTTGGTGAGAATGTGAAGAAAAGATACCTGGCATAATGTTGACAAAATGTAAATCACCACAGCCATTACTAGAATGCTGTGGAGAGTCCTCAAGAAATTCAAAATAAAGCTACCAGCAATATATTTCAGAATATATCCCAGCAATACTCCTACTGTGTATATATTCAAGGGAATGAAATGAGTATGTGAGTCATGCATGGTGACGCATGCCTGCAGTCCCAACCACTAGGTGGGCTAAAGAAGGATGACTACTAGCTGTACATCAACCTGAGAAACTTAATGAGACCCTGTCTCAAAAATTTAAGAAACTTAAAAATAAAAAGGGATAGGGATGTATCTCAGTCATATAGAGCTTGAGTAGCATGCACAAGGCCCTGGTTCAATCTCCAGAAATCGAAAAAGATGTTATATCTTCCATATTCATTTTTATGTTATTTATAATAGGTATAATATAGAATCAACCTGTGTCCATCAATGTATAAAAAGATAAATAATTGTCGTATACAAACACAATGAAATACTATTCAGTCTTAACCTGAAAGAGGTCCTGTCATCACAATAGCATGAATTAATCTGGAGGACATTATGTTAATGAAATAAACTGGGTACAGAAAGGCAAATACTATATATACTACATGATCTCATATATGCATTCTAAAAGAAGTTGATCTCATCAAAGTAGAGAAAATAATGATGGTTATCAGGGGCTGAGGGAGGTGGTCAGAGAGATTGGTCAAAAGATAAAAAATTTTATTTAGGAAGAATAAACTCAAGAGATCTAGTATACAACATAAGGACTATAATTAAAATATACTGTATCCCTGAAAAAATGTTAAGATAGTGAGTGTATTCTTACCACAAAAATTATAACTTTGTGAGGTGATACATATATAATTAGCTAGATATAATCAAGTACATACTTCAAAACTTAATTTCATCTATGGTAAATATATACAATTTCATTGTCATTTTATACAAATAAAAACATTTAACTAAAAATCTAAAATTGTTTATGCAACAGCTTTGAATCAGTTGAGAATAGACAACATATAATTATTTCAAGCAACATAGACATTCAGAAAGCATAATGTTCACAATGCAGATTCAATTTTCCCTCCATCAATGTTGAATCTAGAACTCAGTAGAGGTGAGGATTAGGGAGTCTTCTATTTCAGATAATCTCGGTAATGAAATGTATAGAGATGGTATCTGTGTCCAAGTGTTTGTGATTGTTGAATAAGTAATTCAAAGAACTTACTTTAAACCTGGGTTTTGCCTAGCAAACATTCTGATTTTGATTAAAGGGTATTGTTTACTGGATGATGGCTGAATTTGACTTAATACCTCAAAACACCTCCCTGCTTTTCCATATCTAAAGAATGTCAGCATATAAAGCACTTTTTTTTTATCTTAGCAAATGTTAAAGATCTTTGAAGACTAAAAGATATAATGTGTTAAGCATGAGAGTATCTCAGGAATAAAAGAAAAAACAACATTATAGGAAAACTGAGACATTATCATTATGATATTACTTGGTCTGTGTATATATGAGATAGATGAATAGATAGAGCGTGTGTGTGTCTGTAATCTTCTTTCTCACAGAATTTAAATGGTCATTCTGTACTTTTGTATTTTTAAATAAACAATAGTTCTTACAGTATGTGCTTTGGATACCATAGCTCTCTTTAAGACTCTCATCTTGCCTTCTAACCAAAACTTCAAATTTTTCATTAAGATTTACAGGATGTGCTTTACAAGATATTCCATGATGTATATACCTACTTAGAATGATTAAAATGATACAGTATTTATTTAGAAAGCATTAACTTTGTGGGAAACATGATAGTATAGATAAATAATATGAATTGTGTGAAAACAGAAAGTACATATACATATATATGTATGTATACATAAACATGCATGTATATGCACATTTTTATGAGGGGTGGGGATAAGTATGATTGGTTACTAAAACAACATTGAACATGAATTGCAGAAATTAAGAAAAAAGTAAAGAAATTAAAAAATAAAAATGATTTTTTTGTGTATTTGGTTCTCATACTTCACAAAAATGTTCATAAGTGTTGTGAGAAATGGGTTGCAAAGTTCTAAGACCAATAAGTCATGTCACACACAATTTATGTCTTTCTACAGCATCACTGGATTCATTCAACACTTGAAGTTTAAAGCACACAGGAAATTATTAGAAAATTCTCTAAGTAAAGTTAAACTAGTTTGGGCTAATAATTTCCCCAAAGCCAATTAATCCTCTATGAATGAACCTCCAATATTACAATTCACATTAACACTTCTAACAATTCTAATTAGTTTATTAGACTAGCAAATTATGTCCAACAAGTATCTTAGACAATATACAAGTTCTATCATTCAAGCACTTCAAATTATTAGCAAATAACTAGCTGCAAACAAACAGGGAGATATAATAATGAACCAAGTCCAGGAATGGAAGAGGAAGTCCTTTAGTTGGTCCAGGTGCCAAGAAGGCTGAAGAGTTGCACTGATCCTTGGTCAGCAAAGAACAGGACCAAAGCAAAGTTGCTGGATCAGAGCCCTATGCATGGTAGACTCATTTTGGCATAAACAATTGCTCAGAGAACTGCACATTGAAAAGGCTGCTCTTTTATAGAGTGTCTGTAGGTGCTGTCAGATGTCCTTGTCAATAACCACAAATGCATTAATGATGTAAGTCCATCAGACACAGGAAAAACTTTATGATCCAAAAGTGAGTTATCAATTGCAGCATAGGTGTATTAGTCTGAGCCATATGTGGGCATGTCCAAACAAGTTGCTTTATGAGTTTCTGAGATTATATGCCATACTCTATGCAACTGGCATACTAGAAAAGTTGTTTATGAGTTCCTGAAGTTGTTTTGTGTTCTATTTTCTACACAATAATATAAGCATTTTCATACCCCCACCCACCCACTCATAATAAGAAAAATTTTTCTGGCTTTTTTTCCAATAATCAAAATCTCAATATTTAATGCCTCTAAAATTGTTTTATAAGATTAACCCTTCTGTGAAACTATGTGAATGTTAATCTATCACTTCTCGAATACATTCTATTAGCTAGAAAACAATCTTTTCTACTAACGTCTTTCCTTCCCCCTTTGAAATTATGTAACAATAAGGTTTATATTTTGTCAAGTCATTTGAAGAACTGAGACTGGCTAATTATTAAAAATGACCTTCTAGACTGAATATTATCCTTTAAAAATCGGAAGCCATTTGAAAATCTGAAAATTTTTGATCACTAAAACGGTTATAAGTGCATTAATCATTGATGTTAAGATCATGAAAATCATGGTATATGACAAATATACCATGAGTACAAATGATATATGACTGATAAACAATATTGCTGCTGAGACTGTTGGCAAACACCTGTAATCCCAGTAATTGGGAAGCTGTGGCAGGAGGATCACAGGTTCAAAACCAGCCTCAGAAACTTAGGTCTTTTTCAAAGTAAAAAAAAAAAAGGGGGGGTATAATCCCTCTAAGTTCAATTTCCAGTACCATGAAAAAAAGTACCTTGAAATCACAGAATCATATTTATATTCAAAGATTTTTTTCATACTATAGATAATCTATAGATAATTAAATTATTTCATAATTTTAACAGTACTTCAATACCTGGAAGAAAGGTAGCAAATGTTCTTTATTTTTTGAATTTAAAAAGTATTAATTAAAATATAACTCCTCAATTTTTTTTTTTGCTTAAAGTTTAGTAAGACATGGTTTTGTGGGTAGCAGACCAAAGTAGGGCAAAGCAGTATGTAAAAATATCAATGCCGATGCAGTAGTGCATTTCAATTGCAGTAATGCAAGTATATAATTTGCTTTCAGTAAGTGGACCCTATAGTTCTGTTACTCTATTAAAAAAACTACCATTATGGCTGAAAAGTTTAACAATTTCCATGCTTAAGACTTCTCACCAAATAATTATTCTGTGGTGGTGATTTTTTTTTGTGTGTGTGTGTGTGTCAAATGGTCAACAAAGCTAAATTCAAACCTGGCATTTCATGTAATTTAGAAACAAGTATTCAAAATAGAAAAATAAAAGATTTACAAGGATGGTCATAAAAATAGACATTTCTCAAATGTCAAAGACATATATACATATGTATATAGGTATATTTTAAATATATATTAAAATTCTGCAGTAAAAATACAAGATATAGAACCCAAATTGTAAAACATACTGATAGGAAATGTTATTTGATGTCACAAATTACTTTTTTAATAATCAGTTTTCATTAGTTTATTGTTTTAGCATTTCCTAATGATGAAAAATTGTACTAAGAAAATTCTTACAATTCACCTTACATTTTCTAGGAAATTTGTATTTTAGTTTCCATAGCCATAGAGTAATTGCCCTGCATACATATTTTTAGCTGCATTAGGTATACATTAACAATGAACTTTGGCTTTTAAGCTAATATATTTTTCTGAGGCAGACAGGCCAGAAGTTCTCATTGAAAACCTCTCTAGAAACTAGTGAGACCTTTAGCATAGCCAGTGTTTTAGCTGGCCTCAGAGAATATTTACAAAAACTGATGAAATTTCATCATCGCAGCTCTCAATGATTGAAGGCAACATATCCAATAAACCTCTATTGAACTTTGTGCTGAGGTTATGAGCATGATGCCAGGATAATTTGGAGTAGGGTGGAGTATTTTGTTTGGTTCATAATAAGTTTTTGGTGTACTTATAAAATAATGAGTCTGATTTTTTTTCTAGTTTCATAAAACTGCTTATAAAATTCCAAAGGAGTTTTTCCAATATATTGAGCATAGTCAACTTGATGAAGTCAGCATATGTCTATTGTCAGTTTTGAAGCAGGAGATACGTAGTTGCTATTTTTTGGGATGTGGATTGTAAAGTTAATTTCAGTAACATATAACCACATTTGGAACACAAAGTTAGAGGTTAAAATTGCCTGTCAGTACCTTGAATCTTTATGCTGACTTAGTACCATCGCATTTAATATTAAATGATTCTTTATGGGAGAGAATTACTAATCATTTTCTTTAAATAAGAGTACAACTCATCTTAGTTACACATTTCTATGATCATAGACATAGGACAGAAAATATGATTTTACATTTTCAGAGCTTCTGCAAAAGTAATTTTTCATCAAAAATTGTATCATGGGTAATCAAGCTTTTTAATTTATTTTAAGAATAATGGCAGTTATTATTAGTGTTCTTGGGAAAATAAGTAAGTAAATTCCAAGTGAAGGATTGAATTATCTGTAAAGTTGCCATTGGCAAGGGACCTATACTTTTATGCATGTAAATAGTGAAGAAATAAAAAATGATACTTGTTCATTGTATATACTATGACCCTTATAATACCCTTATAATGTTTAAATGAAAGGATTTGAGGTTCACTTTTTCTCAGTAATACGATAAAGTTGAGTCAGCTCTGTCTAGTCCACTACACAGTTATATTTTTCTGGAAATTAGAGCGACCAACTTTCAAAACTAAAATGTAAAGTGAAATAAGCCAGACTCATAAAGTCAAGAGTCAAATGTTTTCTCTCAAATGTGGAATCTAGAGAGAAAAACAGAAGAAGAAAGTGAGAGTGATTGTTTCATGAAAGCAGAAGGGAGAACAGTAGAGTAGAAGAAGGGAACCAGGAGGATGGAGATGGGGAGTGCAAAGGGAGATTCTAGGGGATGGAATTGACCAAATTATGTTACGTTCATCTACAAACAAGCAACAACAAATACCACCATTACGCATAATTACAACACACCAATAAAGAAAAGTTCCTCTATTATTTTCTGAATGGATGACAAACACAATGAGTTTGGCATTCATAATATGTTAGAAAAAGACATTCCCATGTCCAATGTTCTAAATCAAATATATCTTTCTCACTGCAGATTTCAGATACATCACACTGGTTATCCTGACATTTATCTTTTCCTGACTTCATGATACAGATGTGATTCTCAGCAATTGAGTTAATTTATATTCTTTAAAACCTCAGTTACACATTGCCTACTACCTTATCAAGATGCATACTTTTTTTTATACTTTTATTCGTGCATCATAGTTGCACATCATAATGTAGTTAACATTGATAGTGACATACATGCACACAGTACTTGGTGGACTTTCCCCTGGCTCCCTCCCAATATCCCCATACATGGTATTAAGATTGACATTGATATTCTCACATATGCACACAATATCAATGGAAGTGTTTCCTTCATTGATTCTCCTGACTCCCTTCCCCTAGACCACCTCCCTGGCTCCACTGGAGTTTCACCTCCATTTTCCAAAGTCTCTCTTGATTACTCCTTAGCTCCTGCATATGAAAGAAAACCTATGACCCTTCACTTTCTTAAGGCAAATTTCTTCATTGTATTTGGTAAATTATATGTTTAGTATTTTCTCTCAAAATTA